>JAHZNG010000157.1:0-13634 GCA_027744375.1 Orchesellides sinensis
AGAAACCAAAGATTCCAAAGTTGTTCACTCCCTCTTTCTTGTAATGCTCAATCAAATTTTGCAGGTCCTTCTTAACCACGTTGTCCCATGAACCTTTAGTTGCGACAAAATCCATGATTTCCTGTCGACTATAAAAAAATTTACACAAAGTAATTATACCAGCAATACAACATTTGCTTCTACTTTTTGGTCTGTGATTTAAAACGTGTTGCTTACTCTTTGGGTGGAAAGTTATCCAAGCTAAAGGGCTGTCCCCTGAAAAAATCCGGCATTGCCACCCGAAATACTCCACATGAGTTAAGCTTGTCAGCAAACTGCTTAGTGTTTGGGTGAAATCCAAAAATATCATAAGCGCAAATCAGCAAAATCTTGGAAGACTTATCCTTTGTCTCATAGACTTTCAGATCTTCCCCAAGGGTAAACTCCGTGCCTTGAGGTCGATAGTCGGAGGACACGGGCGGGAGGGTACAACAAGCGTCAGGAACCGACATGATGGTAGAAGGAGAACTAGAAGTTCAAGACAATCAGACCAGAAAGCTTCGGCGTTCGGAAGGTGGATGTTGCAGGCTTCTAAGTTCCCAACAGACTGACTGAAAAACCAAGTAAAATTTATTCCTTTAAGTCTGCTCGCTGCAGTATTGAGTATTGAACCTTACTTACACACCCCTTCGAGATACTTAGCATATCAAAACTATTGAAGTCGTCCACAATCTTTGAAGATGTCAGTAATAAAACATATTATTAAACATAAAAGCTGACTTACAATATTTAAATGTAAAGATGAAATGGATATAGAAAGGTTCTATATTAATGTCACACGTCTTCAATTCGAGATATATTAGATATTAAAGGATCTTTATCTTGCGATAAATGTACTGCTTGCTGCTTTAATTGCAATAGCTTGATTGAATATAAAAGGTTTTAATAAAAAATTATAAATCCCATTTATACAAACCGGACCCGGACCGGTATAAGATGCTTTTACAAATGCTTTTTATACGACAGTAACAACACAACACAAGCATTGCAGATTTTGTAAATTGCACTAAAAAGCTAATCCATTCTTCTTGGGATCAGCAACAAGATCTTCTTAAATGCATAGATATATTTCCATACCGGCACCGGCCTACAAAAATATGCATACTGAACGTCAGACAGATTTAAATTTTTTCTGTCAATGAATGTTTTATACAAAAGAGATGAGAAGCGAGCAAAGCATAGAGCGAGACATCCAACAAAATATCCTAATCGTGGAGATTGACGTTCTCATCTGCTATTATCTCACTCAGCTACCACCACACCGTGGGGTATTTTATGCATACAACATACAATAAAATACTTTTTATGCATATCTCAGGCTAAATTCATGTTGTTTTCTGACTTTTTTGTACCATATGATATCTTTCATTGTATTGTAAGGTGCAAGGTACGATACGAAGCACTTTCAGACAATACGATAAAAAATCGTTTTTCTCTGCTTTTTAATCGTTAGTGTTAGTTGTTTGGTTAGTAAATAATTACAGTTAGTTAGTATTTAGTGAATTACAAGTTCTAAAAACTTTAAGTTTTTCTTCAGGAAGTTATTTCATAAGTTAGCATTTGTGGCATTGTTTAATCGGCTGCGGCTGCCACCTGTTTCTGTTTCTAGCTCATCGTTATTTTAATAAATTGTTGTAAGTATAAAGCTGTTGCTTTACAAATGCCAAAACCTGTAATAAAGTGTAAGTATGCATTTAAAGTGTGTCTAATTTGATTAAAATTTGTAGTAGAGAAGAAATCTTGCTGGAGATCTAAAGCTTGACATCAAGATGCCGTCTATATTAAAAAGCAAGGACACTGGAGTATTTGCTCCACCTAGGTTCGCCGAGTATTTACTTAGCATTGCTGATAAGTACCCTACATTAGGACTTCCAAATACGGCACGGAACCCTTTGGCTCATCGTCCCATTCGCACAGCTAAACAGCATGAGATCGCCTTGGCCGAGCATAGAAAAGCCCGTTTGGAGAGGTCAAGAGAGAGGTGAGTAATAGGAGGTTAAATATTTTGTATGTCGCGTGAAACGGAAGTAACTAATTAGATTTGTATAATTATCATTTGCAGTGTTGAAGACTGGAACGAGGTAAAAAACTTTATATTAGACGAGCTCCCGGAAGTCAAAGAACGAGATGCTTGCACAGCCTTTGAAAAATTCCACAGTATTGCCAAAGATATAGCCATGTATTGTGATATACCGTCAGAGAATTTCAAGAGGAAAGTGGATGGCGTAGCTATTGTCCTTCTCCAGTTTTTACTTAAGGATTATGATGAATATGAGTTTAAGCCTTCCTGTCCCAGCCGTCAGGTTTTGTCCAACGTTAAGGAATACTTTGGAAACATTGATGCTTCCTTAATGATACGTGCTAATCAGACTTTTCACAGTATTGTAAGCAACTATGTAAGTGATGGTGAAACGAGGAGTAAATGGGAGAAGAAGGTTGCTTCGGTTCGTTCTGGAGATGAAATGAATGGAGAGACGGAAGACGACAAACTATTTCCATTTGGCAGGTTTCCCATCGATGGACTAGATCCCCTTATAGCTGGTGCGGAAAGAGACACGAGTGCTTTTGAACTTTTATATGTAAATGGGTGTTTTGCTGATGGAGATGAAATCAACAAAAAAGAACATGACAGGGTAGCTCAGTTATTTGCTGCTAATGAACAGGCGTCTAGTTCTACTCCTGCTCCAAAACAACTCAGGTTTGCTGATGATACTGGACCATCAAGCTCTAAGAAGGATCAAGATGGCCCCACCTGGGACAAGACGTACCTGTTAAATCTAGTTGGAAATGAGGACATTTTAGAAGCAATTATCAGCACTGTAACCTCAGACAAGTCATCCGATGAGATTCAAGAGCATTTATTTGATCTTTTGGGGTTCGACCAATTAGATCTAATCACAAATTTATTAAGCAACAGAGATGCAATCAGAAAGCAGCTTCTCCGGGAAGAAATGTTAACCCAGGCGGTGAGAAACCAAGTAAAAAATTCAAAATCTGCCCAGTCACATCCCGTCATCGGTGTGAAGGTCCAGTCAAAAGAAGAAAAATTCCTGGAAAAGGTGTACAGAAGGGAAGAGAAGAAAATTCAGAAAAATGGAGGCTCACTCAGTGATTTTGTGCCACAACAAGAAGAATTAAAAGTTGGCGAAACAATGTTAGCTAAGATTCACGCTCACCAGAGTGCTCAATTGGCACGTGGTTCTTCAGACGCTTCCGCTATAGGAATAGAGCTCGCAGGTGGAGACTTGCCGAACGTGTATGACAGCTTTGCCGAGGCAAAACAGAAGTCTGGGTTTATTTCCGGTGTTAAAATTGTTCTCCCTGAAAATATTACGAGAAAGGATACTAAGGAACATGAGACTGTTTCCCTTCCTGCTACTAAAGCCAATGTTCCAGAGTATGTTGCAAGAAGGCCGCTTATTCAAATTTCCTCGCTAGATCCTATCGCTCAGCAAGTATTCCGTGGAATGAAAACTCTAAACAGAATCCAAACAATAGTATTTGAGACAGCGTTCAAAACAAATGAAAATTTATTGATTTGCGCACCTACTGGAGCTGGTAAAACGAATATAGCGATGCTGTCAGTATTGCATTGTATATTTAGTAACATGGACGGAGGTACCATTCACAAGGACCAGTTTAAGGTACTCATTATAAATTGAGTTAACATTACTATAACATAACCATTAATATTTGAATGAGTTTATGGAGAATCTAATAAATTGTACCAAAATTAACTTTATGTCCTAGATTGTCTATGTTGCGCCTATGAAAGCTTTAGCGGCTGAAATGACTGCAAATTTTTCTAAAAGACTGGCACCGCTTGGCATTCAAGTAAGGGAACTAACGGGAGACATGCAGCTCAGCAAGTCGGAAATAATGCAGACACAAATGTTAGTCACCACTCCGGAGAAATGGGATGTTGTAACGAGGAAGTCAACTGGGGATGTGGCGCTGACCCAGCTAGTTAAGTTACTCATTATTGACGAAGTTCATTTGCTGCACGGAGACAGAGGTCCTGTAGTCGAGTCTCTTGTCGCAAGAACGCTTCGTCAAGTAGAGTCTTCCCAGAGGATGATAAGAATTGTAGGATTGTCTGCAACACTTCCAAATTATAGGGATGTTGCTCAGTTCCTTCGAGTGAATCCGCGTGTTGGCCTGTTCTATTTCGACTCCCGTTTTCGACCAGTCCCTTTGGGTCAGACTTTTATTGGTGTGAAAGCTTTGAGTATTATGGAGCAAAATAGACAGATGGACCTTTGTTGCTACGAAAAAGTATTTGAAATGGTATCAAGAGGTCATCAAGTAATGGTGTTCGTCCATGCTAGAAACGCCACTGTGAAAACTGCCGAGGTTCTAATTGAACATGCTATGAAAAGTGGAACGTTAGAGGTATTCCAAGTCAAGTCTGGAGATGAGTCTTATAGTGAATTTGGAAAAGCCCTAAAGTCCTTAGAGAAATCAAGAAACAAGAAATTGTCGGAGTTGTTCAGCAATGGATTTTGCATTCATCACGCTGGAATGTTGAGGACGGATAGGAATCTTGTTGAGAAATTATTCTCAGATGGACTTGTCAAAGTTTTGTGTTGTACAGCCACGTAAGTTTGAAACGTAGTTAAATTATTTCCCACGATATTTGTATTAGTATTTGCCTGCCATAAAGAGTGTCAATGACAAAATTTGTTTTTGAACAGCCTTGCCTGGGGAGTTAACTTGCCTGCACATGCTGTTGTGATAAAGGTAATATATAAGTCAGGGTTTCAATATAAAATATATTAATTTAGTATCAAGCAGAATTTAATTGAATTTTCTTCGTACGTTTGTAGGGAACAGAAATTTATGATGCAAGCAAAGGCAGCTTCGTTGATCTAGGAATCCTAGACGTACTTCAAATTTTTGGTAGAGCTGGGAGACCTCAATTCGACACCGAGGGTCATGGAACTATTATTACGACACATGATAAGCTGGCGCATTACTTGTCACTTTTAACAAATCAATTCCCAATTGAAAGTAGCTTTATTAAATTTTTGGCTGATAATTTGAACGCTGAGGTAAATACATATTTACAATATTTACAACCATTATGGAGAAATTTCGGTGCTGTATGATAAAGGATGAATACTAATGTTTGTTGCTGTATATATACCAATAGATTGCTCTTGGAACGGTAACAAATATATCAGAGGCTGTGGAATGGCTGACTTACACTTACTTGTATATCCGAATGAGAAGAAATCCACAGTTGTATGGAACTCAATATTTAGATGCTTTGGTAAAAGATTAATTAAATTGTTACAATTCATAATGATTTGGCTGAGTTACTGAAATTGATCTTGTTGTTTAATCCTAAAAACTTACCACTTTCAGGACGATCCAAATCTTACAGTTCGAAGAAAAGAACTTGTCATTGAATCTGCCAGAGCTTTAGAGGCTGCTAAGATGATTCGTTTTGATGAGAGAACTGAATATTTATACTCTACGGGTATTTTGACGTACAATTTTTACAGAGTGAATATCAATAAGCAAGTGTTTCAGTTTCCTTAAATGCTGTTAATTTTGCATTTTAGATATTGGACGAACTGCCAGTCACTTCTATATTAAGTACGACACGATAGAGACGTTCAATGAGTTGCTGAGTCCTGTCATGAGTTCAGACATGATTCTTATGATGATTTGCAAGTCTAGTGAATTTGAGCAAATCAAGGTCAGAGACGAAGAACTGGATGAACTGGACGTATTGAAACGTGAATACTGCTACTTGAAGGTGTGGGGAGGCTCTGAAAATGTGCATGGAAAAGTAAACATTTTGATCCAAACGTATATTTCAAGGGGACACATAAGAAGTTTCTCCTTACAATCTGATCAACAATACGTTATAACGGTAATATTTGTAATTTAAGGGTTCGCTCAAACTTTAGTATATTTAAACCTAAAACCATCTTAATGTGTTCAATTTACAGAATGCTTCAAGAATCTGTAGAGGATTTTTCGAAATGGTCCTCCGAGAAAATATTCCATTGTTGGCTAGCAGACTCTTGGAATTTAGTAAGATGCTCGATCAACAACTCTGGGAAGATTCTCATCCGCTCCATCAACATAAAATGGTCAGTTACGAAATTGTGGAAAAGCTGGAAAAGAACCGGTTGTATATGGACAGGTTACGGGAAACGTCTGCCGACGAAATTGGAGAAATGATTTACCACAGGAAAATGGGCTCAGTGGTCAAGAGATGTACAGAAGAATTCCCATCCTTGGAAGTAGATGTGAACATTCAACCTATAACTCGAAACGTTCTCAGAATATCGTTGGCCATTCTGCCAAACTTCAAGTATGTCTGTTATGTCTGTTATATATGTAGGTTATACTGTTGTAAATAACTGGGGGTATAATTTATTATCTGATATTTAAATTAAAATTTCTACTCCAGTCAACCAAATAGTATCAACAAGCATTTATCTGATTTAATATCGAAGGCATTTGGTGTTTTGGAATCGGCGACGTGTATTTATGTTCATGAGGTACTTCTAGCTTTCCTACGTACTTAACTTAAAATAAAATACATATGTAAGAATAACTTTTTAAACGTATTTTTATCAGGATCTACGAACCGTGGAGCCAACGTCATACGGAAGAATAGCTGCCTACTATTACCTCTCCCATCAAACAATGCAACTATTCCGCGATAGATTATCTTCATCACTTTCACTGAACGATTTACTCCTAGTCTTAACTGATGCTTACGAATATGACCAGCTACCTGTCCGTCACAATGAAGATTTGTTGAATGAGGAATTGGCAAAAGACTGTCCTATTGAAGTACAAGCCGGAACTTACAATTCTCCTCATACGAAAGCCCATTTATTACTCCAGTGTCACTTTTCTAGGTTCCCGTTGCCTTGCTCAGATTATTATACTGACTTAAAGTCAGTTTTAGATCAAGCTATTCGAATTCTACAAGTAAGGCGTATTTTTAAAAAGCGTAGCAAATATTAATTAGGAGCAAATAGTATAATATTTTAACTGGAAGTAATAAATTAATTTCAATAACTACAGGCAATGATAGATGCTTGTGCTGAAAATGGATGGTTACGACCAACACTGCATTGTATAAATCTAATTCAAATGATTGTACAAGCCCGTTGGTTGGAGGACGAGCCTTTCTTGAATTTACCTTATATGGATGAAGTAGCGGTTTCTCACCTGATGAAAAGTTATCAATGCAATCAGCTTCCTGTATTACAACTAAAAACAAAAAATAATACGGAACAGCTTTATAAATGTCTCAGCTTTCTCGAATCACAGCAGATAGAAGCTGTAAGGAAACATTCTAATTCAGTTGGTTCATGCTTTCAAAGCGTATACTATTTTGTATGCTAAATTTTACTTTTTTAATTTGTCATTAGTTGTGCCAAGTTCTGAATGAGCTTCCAGAAATTTCTATCCGTGTCACTGCTCAGTTCGATGGTCGCTCGTTGGAGGTCCCGATTAGTAAAAACGGAAAAAGAGAGTACCTTGACCTGCCTCCTGGAAAAGAGGTTGTACTTTTATTTAATATAACGAGGCATAATCAGCCACCCAAAGACATGAAAGTATTTGCTCCCAAATTTTCTAAGGTATGTATTATGTTTATTTTTTACACGATTTGTGAATTAGCTGTTTCTTTGATAAATTTTAAATGTATGTCATGTGTTATTATAGCCAAAAGATGAAGGCTGGTTTATGGTGCTTGGTGATACGGAATACCGAGATGTTATAGCTTTGAAAAGGCTTGGTGGTGTCAGAAGAAAAACGCAACAGCAGCTCCTAATTACAACACCAAATACTGAAGGTTTGTGCTTGTAACAACAAATATTTTCACCCTTCAAATAACTAATAACAAAAAAATCTTATTATTGATTTCAACGATCTTTGAGGAACTCATTTTATTTTAATGTCGAGTTTTCGGCTCCAACTGCAGCCTTCTTCAGGACAATGAAAATCTTTAAAAAATCTTGTTCTAACTCACAGGTCGGAAAATATACACGGGGTACTTAATGTCAGATGCGTATCTGGGATTAGACCAGCAATACGATTTTTGCTTTAATATTACACCTAAGGCCGTCACCTCTGCCCCACCCGGTTTTTTCGCCGATAAAGACAATTATGAATGATGATAAATTGTTACACTGCGTAGCCTTATTTATAACGCCAAAGTAATAAATAATGTACAGTCACAGTCGCAACATATGTGAATAGTACGTCTATCCTAATCATTATTAATTAAGCAGCACAAGTTAAAAAAACTATTAGTCATTTCTTCAAAGCAACTTAGAGAGAATGGATCCACCAGACTGATCTCCAATACCTCTTCGGTTACTTACTGTATCTAGTGAAGTCAGCAGTCTATCTATTTTATGGGTGATTCCTGTCAGTGATGACTCAAGTACACCTACGCGTGTCTGCAATCTAAATACACCGAAATAAAAACACTGAAACGTACGATGAGGCAAACATTGTTATTGCAAATAGATGAAAGCACTAACTCTGATATTTCTTGATCTGTTAATTTTGATGGCGCAGTTCCTTTTCCAGTGTCATTTTCAGAGGGGTCTAATTTGCCATCNGAAACGTACGATGAGGCAAACATTGTTATTGCAAATAGATGAAAGCACTAACTCTGATATTTCTTGATCTGTTAATTTTGATGGCGCAGTTCCTTTTCCAGTGTCATTTTCAGAGGGGTCTAATTTGCCATCGGTTGTATGGTATCCTTCTAAACTTCCCAGAACATTTTCTGCTTCATCGTCGTCTATCGGTCTTTCTTCGTCTAATTCATATCTCGTGAAAAACATTTCTATTTCAACGTCAGTATAGTGGGATCTGCCAACCAAATTTTTTAAAATATTAAAACCATTTTAAAATGCATATTTAGTTAAATTAATCACATTGCTGTAATGACGTCTTTCTTTAGTCTTCGTAAATGTCCTTACTTTCGAAGATTTTCCCGTAGTTCATCACTTGTTATGATATGTTCGGCATTTTCCAATCTCATTTGGTTTTGTGCATCCAACTTCTTATCTCTACACCGAAATAATCCTAACATGTCATTATATCCACGTGAGATAATAGTCCATAACCTCAAAACTATGCGCATGAGCATTGGATTCTGCCTTTACTTGACTGTATGTGTCGTTGATGATGGCTAAAATTTCAAAACCCAACCTGCCTGTGTAGCACTTAACAAAGCTGTGAGACGTAAATTGTTGATTCTTTAAGTCGTGATACGTGCTTTTACCTAAAAACATGTTTATCAACACGAAAAACACGAAGAATACATAAGTTATGAAAAAAGCAGGGCCGAGAACTCGGTTTGCAGACTCAATTGCACGAAAGTTGAAATCTCCAAGAATCAACCGAAGTAAGGCGTACACCGTGTCGTGAAATGTCCGAAAGTCCTCCGCCTTTACAATTTTAAAATATTCTAATAACTAATAATTTTAATTCAAATGCTAATATAATGTTCGAATAATCGTAACTGTACCTGTGAGCCAAAAAGCAGATAACCTAATTGAGCAAAAGCCAAGAAGACAATGAGAAACATGATGGCAAAGCCTCCAATGTCTTTAGCACACTATGAAACGAAGAAATTTGTAACAACTTGCATCTTTAGGCATTTATATAACATGCTCAACTGAACTCAATCCCCATCACGTCATGCTCATAACTTATAACGTATAACTTCTCTCTACCCACGAATTGTATCTCGCGCAAATGCTTTGGTTATTCGCATAGACTAATGCTGTAGCAAAAATAAACACTTTATGTATTTATTTTTGCTACAGCTTTAGCCTATGGGTTATTCACAATTTGTAAGCAATACATTAAATGACTTAATTGGTTGGATTAAGATTATGTATTATGTTTAAGTTTGCTTACTCTCGACATTGTATTGGAAAGCTGGGACATAGTCCGATTGAACGAAATGTATTTAAAGACTTTGATCCAGTCAAGGAACACGAGAACTGCCACTGTGTTGTTATATTGACGTCTCCCAAAAGCCTAGCCAATAAAAATTTGCATAGCGATTTGGATACTTGATCAAGTCCTCCAGTTCATGATCCACCAAATAATGTCTGTAAATGCTAAATCCAATGCATAAATAGGACATCTATGGATGCAAAATGAAAAATGACATTTTCAAAGTTGTACACACTACGTTTGACTGTCCTTTGTTTTAATATACATACGTACTACAACAAAGGAAAGTCTACAAAAATTATGTATATAGGTAGATAATAATTCTTACAATTAAAATACATATATCCAGATAAGACCAGAATTCCGCCATATACTTTCTCCATCCACCCATACACATCTCCATAACTTCTTGGATGGTGTAGTAAATAGTATAAAGAATGAACACAAATTCAAGAAACATAATAAAATAGTCATAAGGCGTAACATAACGAATCAGCCGAATCGTCCGGATACTCCATGATGTGATTAGCCCACCAGTTGCTGGAAATTCCCATACTAGTCTATTCATTTACAAACCATCAGATTTAGTAAGTCTTTCCATCATTTCATTGCTGATTTTTGTAGTAGTAAAAATAATAAATTGCTCGAGAATATTATTACGTAACAATGCAGAAGAGATTCACATTTGCATTGTACATAGTGAAATCTAGAAAGATAACTCTGGTCGCTCTTGTAATCCACAACGAGTTCTTGAGCTCCGTTATAATTTGCAACGTTTCCTCTTCATCACTTCCCAGTATCTGGTATGCCCCTGCACCACTATAGGTCCCCAAACGGCCCCAGTGACTTGTACCCCCAAGCTCCTTTTCTGTATGATACACCCAGGCATGTTTTCTTGGATCATCCTTGGAAAGTTGGGGATGGGGATCAAATTCAGACATTTCTTCGTGCGTTTGACTGTAAGGTGGATAGCAATCGCGAAAGAGACGGTAAAATTTGTCTGATATCGGACAAAATTCCCCTGTAACACGAAGCTAAATATAAATTAGAAAAATTCCATATCTTTTCAGTTTATGATGATTTTTGGATATATTATGGCATATTATACTAATTACTTGTCTCAAGCGGGGTCTTCCTAATAATCGATTTTCATGCAAAATTCCCTGATCTTTTATTGGTATTGCGTAGCTGGGATCAACAACCCCATACCAATACTTCCAATACAGACCTTTAACCATTGTTGTGTCAGCAAACTGGAAAATATCATATTTACATAACGCATTGTTTTGCAAAAAATTATTTACTAGTTTGCGTGACTAAATACATCGGATCGTATGTGCGATCGTTTGTCCAACCTTCCAAAAGTCATTGACGGTGGTGGAAGTGCGGAAAGTGGTGCGGTCATTTGTTCCAAAAGGGACATCCAGTAACAAATGGGAAATCACATTGGTATAGTAGTACGAGCTAGGTATCGTCATTCCATAAGTGACTTAAGAAAAAAACAAGGACATTTATAATGCATAATCTGTTGAAAAACGTGTAATTCGTTCACATCCGGCTTCATTGTTATCTCGTATTTACTTATGCATGTTATGGTGAGGTAAACAGCGTAGATTGCAAGCTCACTCAGAGTTACTCGTGCATATTCTTCCCTGTCATATTTAGACACTAATAAGCGCGTTCCACATGACGCTGCAAAGCAAAAACAATGACACAAATAATATGCTTACTCGGCATTTACTATGATTTTTTATCGACTTTCCTTTTTTGGTTTGTACCCTTCACATGTGAGTATGCATGTGTAAAGAAGTAATTATTATTATTTGCACATGACATTTAGGTATTCTATTCAACTGCTCTTACATTTGATACAGCTCCAGAAGCTTGAGCTTTTAGACTGTTTCTCTTGTGGACGAAGTTGTATGGCAACTTCGGCCTTCCTTTTTCTATTATCCTTATCCTGTTCCTTTTCTACCCAGTCTGGCCTTGGTAAGTCTTCTACATTGTAAGTGCTGGCGTCACCAGCTCCTGAGAGGTTACTCATGCTATTCTCCTCCGACATAATAATAACAATTTATTGGACAAACTATATCTCGTTAGAGCTCCGTATATGATGACCTTATTAAAGTATTTAGAGCGAAAAGAAAGCATAAGCAAGAAAAATATGTAGAACGGTATGCATTTTAGCAAAGCTTGGAATTACGTTTTTTATTCTTCAGCGATAAATAATAAATTATTTTTGTTTCTAAAGTGCTTTTTGCTTCATGGCTTGGCTATTGTTTGACGAACGGAAAAAGCATTTTTGGTTAGAAGCCAGTAAAAGTCGGATTTCACATAGGATATTGGATGAAAAAGTGCTTTCACCACTGACCACGTACAAATAAACGTTTTTATTTAAGAAAATACATAACGATACGAATAAACAAGGATTATAGATCGTCATTGGCAACCAAACAGCAACACAACTTAATAAGAAGCTTTTACTGCATTTTCCATTTTCCCTAGCCATAGTCCCGTGGTGGTGGTATCGTCGTGTGGTAGCATTGTGAATGGTGGGTTGGCTTTCTCTTTCCTCTTGGGTGTAAAATATTCATAAGTAGCGTAAAAAAGTCCTGATGAAATACGGAGGTTAGACAAGCGATCAAAGGTTGGTTGCTGGAAATGAGTGATAAATATTGTATGTGCATGCATGCATACATATGTCAATGAATATGCCTAAAAAACAAAATCCGTATCACCGTCAGCCGTCACCATACATAATGTGAAATGAAAGGTAGGCAAACACGAAAGGACAATATAGAAAACATGCATTCCCACTTTATCTTTCACTCTTATTCTGGACAGGGCACCAAGCAATGTGTACTGTGTACAATTGCAGTCTGAGCTCATTCCATATTCAGTCATCATGGGTGAAACGTTGATCAGTGAAAGTACAAAAGCATTGCATACTATTTATAATAATTGAATCAGCTAAGTGGACAAAGCTTAATTGGAAAGGTGTTCAAATAAAAAGACAAATATATAATGAGAAATGCTAATCTCCTCTTGTATCTCAACCTGGCTGGTGAAGTGTTCTACATCATTGTTCACCGCATGAAGTCTCAAAAGGTGAAGGAGGAGCATCAGGCTCGGGTGCGAAATGACATTGCAACGGCAATTTGTCATACGACAGTAATACAAAATTTGCTCAAAGGCTCCCTTCAAATTCTCAACTTGAAACTGGCTGACGTTCGCATTCTGATGGATAGGATTGTCCACTCATCAATCATGACTGTCAACGCTTTTTCAATGGAGAAGGTAAATTAATTTTTAAAGAAATTTATTTTCTAAATAATAATTATGTTATGTATGATTGAACAAATTACTGTTTGCATAGCTCTTTGAACTTACACTTATCGCAACAAAATATCAATACACTGCGTGCGTCTACCCATCCGATATACTGCTCATTGCCCTTAACCACTTGGACACTATTCGCAAAAATGTCACAGACGTCACAGCCAAGACTCTTGCGGAAAATTTGCACAACTTATTGGTGGACCGGTTCAAGGATGTGAGCGTTCGGACTATGCAAACGTATCGCTATTTTGTACTATCCTATTTGGCAGATGTAAAGTTGAAAATGACAAATTTGATAA
>JAHZNG010000158.1:0-16451 GCA_027744375.1 Orchesellides sinensis
AAACGTAGTCTTCGACAAACGGGCAACTAGAGTAAAACAAGCGGACTAAATCCCAAAATTTACCGTTAGCACCCGTTACGATTTCGAAACTTCGGAATCTTAACTTATACATGCGGCACATGTTTTATGGTCCACTTTCGACCAATAATCCGAAAATGTTAACAGAATTTCAAAATAACAAATAGGATAAGGCAGACAGCCTGATATTCTCAACAATCGCAAGTTTTTTACATTTCTGCATTGCGGGTTTATTAAAATATACTTATTCTTGGAAGAAAAGTTTTACTTGCCCAAGCATAACCATCGTAGCGATGGCCCTCAGGCAATGTCTTTCAGCTCTGACTCTGACTGATCTCTATGAGCTTACTAAGAATTACCTGTGGCGAACACTGTGTGGAATTGGATGTACATTTTAAATGCAATAATACAAATGTATCCTATTCTAAGTAGGTAAGAAGTTCTTTAATGCACAAACGGGAAATTTTCTTCAAGAAATAAAAATAATCTTCATGTCAAATTCTTAAATAAGGGTTTCAAAATGCAATCTTTTTATCCTTCCATGACATATATCCTCCATTTCCTAGTTAAAATGCGGTATTACAACTACCGTATAATACAATTGTTGGAAAATGGTAGAAATAATATGTAATTTGTATATCATGTTTGTTTGTAAGCTATATGCTATAGGGAGTAGAATAGCAGTCAAGGCAGAATGCAATTTGTTGTGAAAATGTACGCTGTTTGAAATCTCCCTCTTTAAATGTTGGGTGTTTTGAAATCTAGATGTTTCTAAACGTCAGTCATTCGTAATGCTACGCAGTAGCTCAAGTTAGTTCTAATCGTAAGCTCAAGCTGAGCAATCATTCTTGTAAAATCTTGTGTCTTGTTACTTCGCAATTATTGGTTGAGTCCTGTTGAATAAAGTTATCCTAAAATCATTGATAAGTGTTACTAGCTTCAATGATATGTTAAGATAAGCTAAACACTAAGAAAGGGGATAAACTTTTGGGGTTCAATTAATAATACTTCGTGGGGTCATCAAAATTATTAAAGTAAACGTATATAAGTAGGAACGTGTAGTAAAGGGTAACTCTAGGGTTTTCGGAGCTATTCTCATCTTATCGAACACACCTCCTCTCTTATCCTTGAACGCAGATACAACGGGTAGTTGTATCCCCAACAACAATAATACAATATTATGCATTTTTTGTGGAGGTTGAAAATTTTTTGATGGGAATTTACAAGTTACATTTCACTCCCCTTAAAACCAGCGTCACGTCACACATGAAGTGAAATCGGTCTTAATCATAATAACGGGATGGGCGTGGTTACTTCCAGGTATTACATATTATATCACATTACAGTAGTATGTATTGCATCGGTAAACCATGCACCCAAAAGAAAGTCTAAAGACCTGTGTAGAAATGTATTGAGTCATATTGTTAGTAGATTTGGTTCCCTTGCCTTATTACCTTTACCCAGAATGTTTTATTAAGAATTAGGTTCGTTGTCCTTTAACTTATTGTTATAAATAGCCAGACTAGATGCATAAGTAATTTAATCATTAAATAATATCCATAATAAACTCAACTAGATTCTTTGTAAAGAAGACCAATAAACATACTGACAAAATGTGACCTTACTAAAGTTCCCATTTTAATCAGACCATTTTCTACGTAAGCGCAAAGTTCACATCTTAGACAAATTTGTATAATTAGATACTAAGCTAATCTTGTAATCTTCGTTCGACTCTTGTTACCAATCATATATACCTATACGTATTTTTGTTAATCTGTTCATTCCACCTTTCAATAAGGGGATTATTGTACTCCTACTATAAAAAGCGGAGCAAAGCTAGCATCCGCAGCCTATTGACTATCTAAATTTCTGCCAGAACTGCTGTCTGTCACGGTAGACATTTTTTACAACTAAATTTCTGTAGATTCATGTATCAAATTTCCCAATTGACTATTTTCGTTTTTATTAAATTTAAAGCTTTTTATCATTTCTTTTTTACATTGAACACTGAGCGTATTTAAACACGTCATTCCATTGCAATCTTACGCATTTTACTAATTTTCATTGGGAACATTTCATAATCCAACATAACATAAACCTTCATCTCTCCATCCACATTTAAACTATCCAAACGTCACAAATATAGCCGTTTATCAAAACAGACTGCGTGATTCCACTAGAACCACTTTCACAACAAGTAGATTTCGTGCTCATTCATGATTCTTGGACAGGACAGACCGACGAGAAAATCTACGAGGATATTTCGAACCTATCTCATAGATTCAAAATTCCAGCCAAAACTACGTCATTCGTCCAACCTTTGGATGTCTACTTCTTCCGACAATACAAAATATGCAGAAGTAAAATATCCGATAGGGTAAATATGGAAAGGCTAAATATTGATTTGCATCACCGTCAAAACGTCATCAAAATGCATGGTCTAATTTACAACCAATTACAGGCAGCAATATTTAAGCCAATGCTTCAGTATCCATGGTATGCTTGTAACTACACTAATAATAGGCCAGGCTATTTTGAAAATGTATTGGATGCTTTATTTGACTTCTCATGTGTTGTGTGTGATGAAGATTGTTGTAGCAGGTATGCATTTATTAGGTGCGCTCATTGCAGAAATTATTACTGTTTGTCCCACTTTTTTGAAACTTTCCATTACCACAAGGTTTAACGCTTATTTGTTTGCAAAATTATACTAAATTATCAAAATAAAACATTTATAATTGATTACTACTGCATTGTACTTTGTAATTTAAGGTTTTTCAACTTCATTTTTAATCAAACTGTCTTCAAACTAGCCCTGTAATGTAATAATGCGTATAAAATTTAATAAATGTGCTTTTATTGTTTGTCAACTCAAAATGAACTCATTGCTAGTAGTTTGCATCGTTGCTATTTATACTTTTACACAGCATGACAAAAAAGAATACTTTCACAGCATTATATTACCAAATTGTAATAAGTTGATTCGTGTTATTTTGGTTTGCTTGCAAACATTCCCATAGGCAAAGTTTTAAACAACATAGTCGTTTATCGCTTTCAAATTTTCAGATTGCCGCGCTAAACGAGTAACTGATTACACGGATGACATGTATGCTCTCGCTTTGCACCCCTATCCACATGCATGTGCTCTGTACAGTACCTACGCGTTGTATGGCATGCTAAGGTATACCTGATTAGCAGTGTCAGTTAGCGAGACGCGCTTCAAGAAAATTAACTTTAAGTGGTTTAAAGTTAATTTTTACAGCAAAATTCCATCGCCATTGTAAAAAGCATAGTTTTTTACCCCATAATTGGTATTTTTCGAAGTTTAACTCGTCCAACATATCGTGATGTTCCCATGTTAGTGTCATGCAGGGTAAATTTGACTATTTGAACATTAAAATATATAACTCGTCAATAATCCAAGGGAATAAGCAAGTAATTTTCGTGCCATCGACACACCCAATGTTAATACTTTTCGTGCTGAGCTCCAAAATTTTGTTTCCCAAAAATGTTTTTGTCAATGGTTTAACTATTAACCACAATGGAGCTTACGGTAACTCATTCCGATTTTTCCGATAGGTCTACTACTTCTGTACGTACTCTTATATTTCCTACCACGAAGGTCACTTGCTTGTAAACCTGACCTAATGGATTTGGCCCCAGGTGGCGGTAACGCATTTATTGATAAGGGTATTGGTATTATTGGCGAGCTGAAGGATAGCCTTCTACCTCCTAATTTGAAAAATTGTTTAGTAAGTAATTTAGTAAAAAGTAATGAAAAGTAATTTAGTAAAACAAGAACAATATTAGATGGCTGATTTTCTATTGTAGTTCAAATAACAACGCTTTATGAACATTTTTACCCTAATCATAATTTAATGAGATCAAACCTTAAACTATTCTTGCTGACTATCTTACCAAATGAGCTGTCAAGATAATCGGGCTTTCCATCAGTTGGTACAGCATTTGTCACATCACTGCTGTTAGGTTTCACAACGACAAGACTTGTCAACGGAGTAACAAAGCCATACTGGGGAGCAAAAAAAACAATGTCTTATTTAGAGTTTCCGCAGGGCTAGAATTAAACTTACAGTATTACCTCGCCGAGTCGGTATATTTTATTAGAAATTTAAAATTTATACCTTTAACGCCAATCTCAGTGCACGCTCCTTAGGTGTCTCGGGTTTAGTCGAGTTTGTTTTCACGGGAGTTGGAGTGGTGGAACCCTTATACAGGCAGAACAGTGGTTATCAGAGATGTCTGCTCTGGAACAGGTGAAGTCGCTGGAGTAGCGTCAATCATGTTCTCTTCCGTATCCGCATCTCCAGTTTTAGTGTCCAATTTAGCCAAATCTTTTTCAATCAATTGCTGAATTGTCAAATAAGCCCACAGTCTCTCAAGGAAAACATCTTCTTGGGATGGAGGTGGAGTTGGTCGTGGAGGGAAAAGACGATCAGGGTTGAAAGGAATTGGGAAGTCGATACAAGTTCTTGGGCGCTCAAACACTTCAACGTTATGCAAGCCAATGCCTCCATCCCGTCCATTTCCTTCCACTGCGACATCAAAATAGTAGTTGTTGGATGGTTCAAAGTCACACGAAATAGAAAGTCTGCTTGGCTCGTTTGGTGATTCCGCATCCAAAGAAGGAGTCTCATCGTCTAAAGAAAGTTCAGTGGTTGTTGGTTGAGCATCATTGCTTGGTGCAATTGTCTCAATGGCATCTTCCCTCTCTGGTTTTGGAGGAGCGACCAACTTTCCAGCGACGGCGATTTCAGTTCCTCCAAAGACTGTTGGAAAGCTGGTAACTGTAATGTCGGTGACGTTATAGTCGGCTGAAGTATAATTGAAAGTAACGTTGGCCAAGAGCGGGGATGCAATTTCATTGTAAAATCCTTGGAGCTGCAAAGAAGCATCTGAAGCTTCATAAATTTTTCTTCCAAATCCGTAATTTTGAAGAGAAAGCTTCTTTACAAACGGGAAATCAGCACCTTCACCAAATCCAAGTGAAAAGATTGGAATGGATAGGTTGCGATTAGCTGCTTGAATAAGCCTTTGAATTTCTGGAGGATCGGTTACTCCAACAGTCGGCTCTCCATCAGTCAAGAATATAATGAGAGATTGTACATTTGCTGGTAGGATCACTCTTCCATCTAAGCCGGTTGCCTGTTCTGGTGTCTCGGTGATGCTTTCATCATCTAATCCTGATTTAGCAACATCAATAATACTTATGCTAAAACCTTCCTCTTCGTCTTCAGTACTACTAAATGTGGATGGGGCTGCTTTTTCAGGCAACAAAGTAGTTTCAATTGCAATAGACTCGGTGCTAGGATTGCTGACCTTCCGCTGGGCTTCCTTAATCGCAGCTGTCAAGTTCAAGGCTTCAATAATAGCATCATGAATGTTTGTGCCACCACTTGCCACCAATGAGTCAATAAAGGCCTTGGCTTTTTTAATGTTTTCTGGAGTGGCTGGAAGTGGCTGCTTTTTCGCGAGTTGTTCTGGTGGAGTAATTTCCAAATTGGTCGGGAAGGACGGCACACGGAATTCATTGTTTTGCTTGTCAACCTTGTCTTGAGGAGACCAAAGCTAAAAACATTAATCATTATTTTAAAACGATTCTAGGACAAAATGGACTTCTGCGATGCATTTCACTCATTTAGCATAATACTTACATAGACGTCACTAGAGAAGGTAATAATGTTAAAGAAATCGTCCTGAGATAAATCATCCAAAATTTTCTTTTGAGATTCTTTAAGCTGCTCCATCTTCCTTCCCCACATACTTCCCGAAATATCCAAGATGAACACAACATGTTTGCGAAGTGGTGGAAGATTCTCGGGTGCAAAGAAGTGAACAAAGTATCCTTGCATGACCAAAATCTGTCCCGCATCACTGTCACGATCAACATCGTATTGAACAGCAAACTTCCCGGAAATGCCTTCCTTAACAAGTTTCTTTTGATCAGCGGTCGTAGGGCTCCATGAGATCTTAGCTTTGTTTGCTGCAGGTCGCTCGATAATAGCATCTTTGTTGTCTGTGAAAAAATATTTTTAAATTACACTCTATAAAATTATAGATTGTGCATCTACATAACGAAAACCCGTTTCATTTGTTTGGCAGT
This sequence comes from Orchesellides sinensis, assembly GCA_027744375.1. Classification (NCBI taxonomy): domain Eukaryota; kingdom Metazoa; phylum Arthropoda; class Collembola; order Entomobryomorpha; family Orchesellidae; genus Orchesellides; species Orchesellides sinensis. The sequence continues at coordinate 6,140 of JAHZNG010000158.1, forward strand.
TAATAAAAAAACACAAGCAAATTAGTTTTTTGTGTATGCAAATTTCATTAGTTTGAACATATCAATCAATGCCAATACCTACGCCAAAAACAAACTGCAAAATGTGTAATTAGGAAAACTCTTTGTGTACTTACTGCCATCCGGATCAGTCTGAGCGTCAATATCATTACTGAGACTTGGTACACGCACAAACGTTAGATTTCGTGACTCCTCAATATTCACTAGAATCTGATAGTCCTTAATTGATGAGACCTGTTTAGTATTTCATGAAAAAAAAGACAGAAAAAACAAGTTTGTTAGCTCATCATCAATTTCATATTTTCCAATAATAATGATACAGATTTACAGATCACGGACCAGTCTAGGAAAACAAGAAAAATCAGTAACAAAATTTCTTTCATAAAAAATATTTATGTAATATCTACTAAATACATGCTACAGAAAGAAGTGAATTTTTACAAGCCGTCAAAAACTCTTGAATTTGCAGAGAATTTTAAAATAAAAATATTTGTATAATTATTAGTTTTTACACTCTTTATTATTTCAATCATTCATAGTATCCCAGTCTCTCTGTAAAATATATTCTTTACGCGCATTGTATTAACGAACCTGATCAGGATTGATGTTGATAGCTTGTTCATAACGGCCCAACCGCCTTGAAAGTAACTCTTCATACGTCAAATTGAAAGTTACTTTGGTCTGTGGTTTTATGTTGACATTTACGTTGAAGACATTGGAATTCCGAGTGCTAGTCCGGTGCAAATCGAGAGAAAAATGCAAAATACGTCATGACTTTTATGATTTAATACTTTTAAAAGTCATTTAACAATGAGTTTCTAAACCCCNAATGCAAAATACGTCATGACTTTTATGATTTAATACTTTTAAAAGTCATTTAACAATGAGTTTCTAAACCCCCGTTGCATTTTTGCCGACCGTAAGCATCGATTAATTGCTCATGTTAACTTTAGTCAGATATTTAAGCATTTCTGCATTTCATATTCATAAGATGAAAGCAACAATAGACATACATTTGCATATAAGCCTAGATAGTGCAATAGAACGATTTTGAACTTTTAAAAGTAAAAAATACAAATGTGTAAATAAGCGCCTTAAAACTTGCATAATAATCTCTTTAAATATTGAAGGTTTTCATTTGTGAAAGTCAACAATTAACAATGGTTTCATACTGGATTTTTTATACTGACACTTAATTCTAATGTCGTATACAACGATATGTATGTCTTTTTAGTAGCCTGTACAAACTACTATTTAAGATATTATTATGGAGCATACAACGCACATGCAAACGGCATTTCTAAAGGTATGTATGTTTTGGACTTAACGATTTGTGTGAGTGGGCGCATCTCACCACAAAGCATTTAGCATAATAATCTCTTTAAATATTGAAGGTTTTCATTTGTGAAAGTCAACAAATTAACAATGGTTTTATACTGGATTTTTTATACTGACACTTAATACTAATGTCGTATACAACGATAAGTATGTCTTTTTAGTAGCCTGTACAAACTACTATTTAAGATATTATTTATACATACATACAAGCATACAACGCACATGCAAACGGCATTTCTATAGGTATGTATGTTTTGGACTTAACGATTTGTGTGTGTGAGCGCATCTCACCAACAAAGCATTTCTCAATACATTTTTATTAGTCTAAGCGTATTTCCTACCGTTGAGCAACAATATCTTTTCAATGAATGGATACATAAAAATGTGATTTGTCTGAGTGTCTAATAATTGCTATAAATAATAGCAATATTATCGCTCCCCCACTAACCGTCACCCACACATTAAAAACTATGAATGGGAGCTTCACACCAAACTGTTAAATCTAAGTTTAAACATATTACGGAGCGGATGGGGGCTTATTAGGCAATAAACATCTCATTAAAATTATGTTTAAAATGAGCACACATGTTTATTTGGGAGAACGCATTCGTTTTTGATACTTAGAATACCCCAGTTGGAAATTTTACGATTTGAAAGGCAATGTTAAAGCTAACAGCAGAAAACAGGCATCTATAAACTATTGTTAATTCTTTAAAATTTTTACACCAACCTAACTATTCATGCTCATGAGTAAGCGAATGAGGTTTCAGGTGTTGGGAAACCCAGTTTTTCTAAAAAAATGCTACTTTTCTTAACAACAAGGTTATTTTTTGTTCTGCTTTCCTTACCTTTTTTCCACGAGTCCGGCACTTTGTCCTTGACTCTGGGCTTGGATGTAGTCCTTTTTGGCTTCTTCCTTTTCTTTTACGTAAGCTTCATAGGGTTTCCCATCAATCTCCCTAAAATATAACAAGAATAAAAAAACAACCTTTTAATGTCACCTGTCAATAAAACCGTTACTTACCAAAAGCACAGCTTCTAAATATATTATTTTCGAAGAAGAATGCATTTTTCAGGTTAAAAGGAAAAGGACTTCCTGGGATTTCTCAAGAAAAAATGCAGCAGTATTTTAGGTAAAATTTTGTACACTTCTTTACAACTGAACAAAACTTACATAATAAACTTAGAGATGAAAGCTGTTTCGGGAAGTACGACATTGAAAGTAACTTCTTGAGCTCGTTTTGGGTCTTTGTTTGCAACTCTTGAGGTAACATAAGTACGACTGTAACGGTACTTAACATCAGACTGAATTCGGAAAGAATAAATCTCAGGCAAAACTGGCTGTAGATTCAAGAACAAAAAATATGTTAAAAACCATGATGAGTTCGGAAACAAATTTGATGACATTTTTCAAGGGTCAGTTAGCGATGCATCAAAATGCAAAAAATTCTGCATACCTTAGAGTTATCAACTTCAGGTTTGGCAACTTCCGATGTTGACACTTTACTAGACAAAATGTCAATTTCAACATCTTTGCTGACAACACTAGAAGCTGTAGGATCAACTTCCCAAGATTCTCCAGTGGAATCCGCTACAACAATAGATTCCACCGTTGTAACATCGTCACTTTGTTCACTTTCTACTCCTCCACCAGAAACTGTTGTGCCCACAGTCTCATCTTGTAAATGGGAATCCGGCGTAGTAATAATTAGCACTTGTTCCGTCACAGGCTCCTCTCTTCTAATACTAAGGGCATTTACAGAGGCAGCACTCAGGAACAGAGTGATTGCCAAGGCACACCATCTTCGGTGACCTAATTTCATGATTACTAAATAAGGGGAAATGTAGATTTAATCTATCTAAATTCTTATGCAACTTGCTGAATACTTTTAATTAAATGTATATGGGCACTCAAGGTAAAACCTGAACTTTTTTACTGGGCTTAATCACTGTGTAACCTGCCCGGCATCTGAAATCGAAGTGTAAACGATGAATGGAGTACCTTCATACAAAACTACTTATGGCTTTTGAGATCTTCGCTCACGGACCATCGTCAACAAAACAACATAAGAGCGTATATATTATTATTGCAGTGTAGGTTTGTACTTTGCTTACTAGTTCCAAAAAAACATTTCTTGGTTTTCGGCTACACATCGTAATAACGTATATCATTAATGTGCCCATATCACCGTGTAATATTTTCCGTGCTATAGTTCATGTGAAGAAGGCCGTAGTTTAGGTTGGTGAGATGCAGCAGCGCATGTATTTACAAATAGTTTTTTATGCATGTACCCCGTTCAAAAGTTAAAAGGACATCTTGATCATGGTGTTCGCTTATGGTTAAGCGTATTTTAGCGTCATCAACAACATCATTATATCTTGTAGTTTTGGTAGCATGTGCTCTTGTACGAAATTTCCTTGGGGCAGTTTTTTCCTCTGTTTGCGTATTGCGTTTCTTTGGAAAGAGTAATTAAGTAATCTTTAAGCTGTAGAAGAAGAGAAGATGCTGCATGTTTAGAGAATGAAATGGATTTTTGTGAGGGTATTTAATGTACTGCATAGTTTGCTTGTATGGATGCATTAAAAATATTAGTACGCCTAATTATTATCACACTCATTGAATGGTGATTCATGTGTACGTTAGAGGTAACCATAAAGTAAGGTTTTAAAGACAAGGCAGACGAATCACGATTTTAATATTCATGCGAGTTGGATGTCTGTGACGGTGATGTCTTGATGACTAATACTTTATAGTAATTGGAAAGAAAAATCAATGTTTCAGTTGAGAGTTATTGACAAGGCTGCTGGTAGGCTTGGTCTTACTACATTCCAATTTTCTGACACATCATCGCACTACTTCTGCGAATTTTTTATCAATCAAAGCTGTTTTTAAGCGAACAGGACTCCAAAATGATGATATTTGTAAATGAAATCGTGCTGTTTTAGTATTGTCGTCAGATGCAGTTCCGAGATTTGAGCACTTGGATTTACCGTTATTCTTAGACTTGTTTACTGTAGTTATAATTTATGAAAGCATTCAAACATCCGGCTCATGAGAATTCTTGCAGACAAATTATATTTAGCTCGGGGACAAATTATACATACGCAAAAGCTTATGTGGATTTAATTGCTTTTTAAATTTGGGATTGTTATATATGTTATCTGTTTCAGTAGAAGAGTCAACGTGGTCGTATAGCATGACTATTTTTATACGATACGGGTGGACTTGATATTCAAAATCCTAATTCAAAGACATAGAACAGGGACATCAATGTTCCAAAAAAGAAATCAAGATGACCTCCACATGGGTCGGTCAGATTAATGTCCATTTATTTTCATTAGCAAATACTGTCACTGTATTCGCTCTAGCTAATGTACATATAGTACATGCACAGATTTATTGTATATAAATCCTAAAATTTCTTGTCACAAGCTACAACTTCATATGATGTCCATTTGGGAAATTTTGTTTGGAATAAAATACCCCGACCATTTTACATGTTTTATAAAATACATTTTACCTAATCGCAAACTTTACAAATAAGTAATTCAGGTCTTCGTAAAATTCATCGTAGAGCAAAATATTAACTAGTAATGAGTGCGCTTCTGCATACTAAAAGTTAAAGAAAGTATGCAATTTCGACATAGTTGACAATGTAAAGAAAAAAACATTAAGAAAACTACCTACTCCACCATTAAGTTCCTCGCATTGCATATCTAATGTAATTTCAACGTAACGCAAATGATTTATAAACTTTATTTAGAATATGTAAATTACTACATCAGCGAACTTTTTGTTTACTGAGAAAACGAAATGCAAATATCTTCAAAACTCGACAGAGAAGTTAATATGATCCATCCTCAGTAATTTTAAGATTTATGCTGTACCTCTTTGAGTTGATTTTAATTAAAAATAAAGACTTCAGAGGTTTCGAAGCAAGCTTAAACTGACTTGTTCAACAATGGTTTATGGCATTTTTTAAAGAATTGGACAACTTTAAGTAATAATTAGTACTCCAATGAATATCTATCTACATGTCATTGTGTATTCCCATTCCCAATGATTTGCAAAGTACATGAGGGAGGTACACAATTATTCACGATAAATACAATTGCGTAGTAGAATGAACAACCGTGCCATTTGGTGTTTGTAAATCTGGAGAATAGTACAAGCTTTTCATTATTTAGGTACTAATTTTTGAAAATACTGACTTGATGCTTGACCTTTTTACTACTATTAGCTATTATAAGAAATGTGTTGATACCTTCCATTAGCTAGCTCCGTTAGTAAAAATAATATCGACAAATATGAATGAATATACTAGTTTCATTTCTCTTTTACGCCCCAATGAAAATCAGATAACCTTGAAGGGGTGGTTTACATACATACGTTATACGTTTACACACGTCAACCAGCAGACTAAAATAACAGGAATAAAACTTGTCTTTTATGAACGTCTTTGATTCACTAAATAATTATGATTTTTTTGTCAACATGAGCAACATCCCCTAGTCGATGCGATACCACAAGCCGGCATGATGTGTTTGTTGTGTATAGCTGATACAACGACACCTTAGTAATTAATAGTATTATAATATTTCAATACATGCAATGACGCGCGTTAGGATCTGATGATTGACATTTCTTTGTCTGGCCAATTCTACGTGAGGGTTCTTATACCTTTAGAATGTAAATTTTAAAACCCCTTTAAAATCTACAGGTAAACGTCAATGTTTAATTTTTAGATGAACCAATCGATAATACCTGCTATCATCAGTGTAATGAAAAGACAAACCTAATTTAACTGATATTTATGAGCACCATAAAGGGTAAAGTCGACTGGAAAGTCCATTTTTGTATCACCCCCTGAAATGACAACTGTTTATTTGTGGTATCAGTTATAAACAAGTTTGTTTTTATATTGTAAATTATTACAATTGCAGCCAGCATAGTGATACGACTTTTGTGCTTTTAGATTGTTGGCACGTTGTCAATTTAATATAATGTCTCATTATATATCTCGTAGCATATTATTTCCACGTTTGCAAGTTTCGCATTACTAAACGGCAACTGCTTTTCGGACTGCCTAAAAATAAATGGATTAATTTGTACCAGTCTCGTCTTTTGGCAATGTCCGTCTCATTTTCCCAGCTATTGAAATCTAGCAGTCTATTTACATTAGTAGTAAAACCTTTTATAATAGAAAGTTCATCATTCGACAAACACAATTTTAATCTGGTGAATGAACAGTTAAATTCAGTTCGTGGCTTGTCCCGATCGGGCCATGGCCACACTTTGAGAAAACTGAACTAGGCTTTTAGTTTCTTGAACTTTCAACTTGTTCAATCCAGGTTTATCGAACTACACAAAGTATAAAACTTTGCTCGTAAAATTCACACCTTGAGGTATTTTACCTTTTATCTGCAGATTACATATTACATACACATATGTGTATACATAGCTCAACTAGAAGATTGACTGGCCAAATACCGAAATCAAGTGAAGGTGCAGTTACTACAAAGATGCAAGACAGGATAATAGGTTTATGCTTCTCCAATAACAACATTTGATGCCCATTCATACTTTGCTACTTACCTTGCAGTAAAACGAGGCAGGAGGCGACCAAGACAAAGCCGGCTTTTCCTTTACTAAGCATCTGCTTAATGAAAAGAAAAGTTAGCGAACCAGGAACTTGAGTCTAAATGTGATATTTTAACATAATGACAGGCGGAGGTTGTTGTATGGCAAGCTTTTAGACATATAAAAGTTCCGTATTCCTTGCAAATTTTATAATCGTTCGGGAGGAGTTCACTTAGCGGCTGGGATGGAAGACATTGAAGAAGATCACTTATTACTTTATTGTTACTAAGTACTCTGGTTCTTTTTGTAGTTCATTGCATCTTTATATCATAATATACACTTACGCGATTAACAATGAACTAGGAAATGAAGCGGAGTAAAATGCCGGTGTTCTTACCTTACCCATTATGCAACTCTTTTTGGAATTGCCCATTTAGGTGTCTAGATTGTAAATATTATGTTTGTATATAATATACAGATTTATTATAATGCAATACATGCTTAAGTAGAATTAAAAGCAAATTTCTCAGTAGGCTTTGCTAAATATTAATTCTTGTATGTAAATCCAACTTTATTATACAATTTCTTTTAATGTCCTTTGCACTGTATGTAAAGCGTTTTAATGCCAAATATTGCATGAAACTATCTTCTGTAACACGGTTTTAGTTTTGTGAAACTAGAGAATATCGTGTTGTCCTAGCCATTGGTAGTATTACAGAGTGATCACGTTTTGGGAAAATTCAGATCACCTAACTTTGAAATTAAAAGCAAATTTCTCAGTAGGCTTTGCTAAATATTAATTCTTGTTCGTAAATCCAACTTTATTATACAATTTCTTTTAATGTCCTTTGCACTGTATGTAAAGCGTTTTAATGCCAAATATTGCATGAGACTATCTTCTGTAACACGGTTTTAGTTTTGTGAAACTAGAGAATATCGTGTTGTCCTAGCCATTGGTAGTATTATAGAGTGATCACGTGTTGGGAAAATTCAGATCACCTAACTTTGGTTTTTGGATATCATAGGAAAAGTAGATATTCTTTTTAAGTACATTTTAGGTTTTCTTCAATTTAAACATTTCACTCAGGTGTTTTTTGACACTACCTTCTTCGTATCGATTTCGCTTGAAGCGCCATAATCATTCCCATTTGCCAATACTATGCATCCGATAAAAAAAATCATTTCAAACCCGAGTTTTCAAACATTCAACCCTGCATCTAAAGGTTTGGAATGACTGCTGTGCTGAAAGCGAATAAGAAGTTAATCTGGAGAAAATCTAGGCATGTCAATTATGAATGGTACTTCATTATTTCCTTAAGATATAAAATTGCTCCACGTTTTTATCTAAAAGACCAATAATCATTTACCCTGCATGGGATGACATAATGACATTGACCAGCTCAACTCCATGGATAATATGATGGAATAAAAAGTGCATGTAATTTGTTATACTTGTGGTGTCTTTTAATACATAAAATATGGATTAGAAACTGTTTTAAATTGTAGATTTGCGATTTCCCAGACATTTTAAACACAAAAAGAACACAAGGATTTCAGTAAAAATGCAAAACTTTTATTACAAAAACATATTCCCTTGTTCACACACAACTTGAGTCGAATTCAAAGGACAAAGCAAATATAAACCTCTAAATTAACCACAAAATTAATTATTAACATTCATGAAAAAATGCTAAAAACTGTTACAGACAGCTTAAGAAACAAAAAATATAGTAAAGTAAGCATCAAAGGTCAATTGACAGTAAACTAACCATTACTGCCTAGCAAGAAGAAGTATTCCACATCTTAAAAGTGTATATATTAAGTAAAAACTTGATTATTAGTCAGTTTTTTTCTAAATTCAATTTGAATAGCCTATTAATAGTATAAAATAACAAACAACAGAGTCATAATTTTTTTCATTTGCACCAAATACCACACTCCACCGCATACTCCTCTTCTGTATTGGCATTTAAATGATTTTTTTACACCTTATAAAATAATAAAAACAGAATTTTTTACAATAATTGTCATACAAAAATTCGCTTGCTTTTTTAATTTCATTCGGAAGCACGCCAGCAGACTATAAGCAGAAATTCGAAGTTAATTTTTACATTTTACGTACACAAAAATGCAGTATTATTACAACATGTAAATTTAACTTCGTTATTACACCCTAAATCTTTATAGTCTATACGTGTTTTACTTATTCTACTTCGTTCCGTGCTTATGATTAAGTACCAGGTTATTTTTAACATGCTTATCATTGTACAAAAGGAATCCAATGTCAATGTCAACATGAATACCTGGGCTATTGCATTATAAAACTTTGTTTCCTCCTTCTTCATTATCATTAATTAATTATTATTACTATTAACATGAATAATATCTTAATTGTAATCCGTGTGTGACGTGCTTTACAAAAGTAAACTGTTTGGGTTATAACAACAAAGGAGTTACACCATCAAATGCCTATTTTTCTTGTAAGCCTAGGGAAAAAAATCTTCGTATTTAGTTAAGACGATTTTACATTTACATACAACGCTGCAAGATTTTCATACACAAAATTACAAAGTAATTGCAGGAATGTTAACTATTTAAAAAACTATATTACACAATATATGTACGCTTTATATTTTTTTACAAATTTCCATACAAACTTTCATTTCAATTCCCTATTTTCCACATGTCATTTTTTTGAAACGTCTCTACTGCAGAATTATACACTGCGTACTTTATTTTAAGAATAGTTGTGATGTCTTTCAAAAGTCAAAAAATAATAATTTCTTCTATAAAGCCAAAACTTGCCTTGTTTTTTGTTCGTTGTTACATAATACATATTTATTTTAGTAGTATTTGTTCACCAACTTATTACTCCCAATCACCAACGAACGCAACCCTAGTAGGCTGTGGAGCAAATGTATTTGGATTTCTCATAGGCAAAGGTAATCGGCCATAAATTGGGGCGTATATTGACTCACTCAAATCCGACTCTACAAATACAAAAATTACAAAAAACATACAAAAATAGAAAAAATCTGAAAAAATTTGTGTAATACTGACTGGTGATTCTAAATTTGTAAAAATCAAACCGACATGAGGCATATTTATCTAAAAAGCGCGTGTAAAAGAGTGCTTGTACGTGTAAAGTGCGTGAGAGTTGTCATAAAACACAAAAAAAATTATATAGCTTGGGATAAATATTTGAGAGACAAAAAATATCAGAAAGCTCATATGCTCATGCACATAACAATCACTTCATGCAGCAAAAAACTAAAACCCAAAGAATTGGTTTTGATATCAAAATACAAATTTGACACCCAAAAAACAACGTACAAAACCATTTATACAAATGTGGTTTACTAATTCCGACGCATG
>JAHZNG010000159.1:0-10625 GCA_027744375.1 Orchesellides sinensis
TGGTTGAACGCATCCCTGATTGAAGAAGCCAAACAAGGAGTTGAGCTAATTGGGCTTATGCTATATTACAATTTTTTATCTCTCCCTCCTTCGTGTCCCCGTTTAGTTTTCACCATTGTATCCTGCTTTTGCCCATTTCCCTCTTTTATTAGTGTACTTTACCTTGATGCGAGTAAGCACCGAATTACTTCGGTTCTCGGAATAATAATGTCATGCCTTAAGTAACATGGCCATATATTAATCATCAATTCATCAATTATCTTTCAAAGAAATAAATCTTCGAAATATATCAAAAATAGCATAAATGTTCGCAACCATTTACTACATCCCCTTCTAACCTGCTCAGCTTAAAGATTAGCAATGCTTCTGATTGTTATCATTTGCAAATCTAGCTAAACCTCCAAAAAAATATTTTACACGTTGCAATATTATAATGCGGTATGAATTAATGTGATATGCTATGCATTATGAATTATATTATGCAAAGCGTACATTATACCAATCCTAATCTAGTCTCCAAAAATATTCTCTTTATCATGAATTGGCATTTTGAGGAAGTGTTTGAACGAAATTATCAAAAACGTAGATGATTTTCATTGAGCACCACAGGAACAAAAGGATGTGACGATGATAGGTCATACCATGAGAGTACATCATGACGAATTCGATCTATTACAAATTCGATATACATTTCCTGTACACTCAGACAATGGATTTTATGACTATTTAATGAACCACCTTAAGTTTTGAAATTTTGTGTGATGAAAGTCACCCTCCAGTCCTCATGTCCACTTTGATTATACCTCACTCTCCCCCTCTCTGTGTACTGGTATGAATGTTAACACTCTCTCAGCAAGAGCAAATTGCATGACCACGATACGATCAGGCAAATACATGAATAAAATGAATGAATATAATAAAAATGTGATGGTGAAACTGAATAAAACAACACACAGCATTTTCTTTATATTAGCTTTTTGACTAATGTAAAGGTTTTACGTGTCCCTTTTAATTTGTTCATCTATCTGATCAATTTTTTACTAGTGATAATATTAAATGACAGTATAGTGATCACAATCTGCGAATAGTCTGAAGTCTGAACCATCAAATCATCAGAAAAATGTAATTACAGGATTTGGTCGACTGACAAGCAATGATTTTGTATTTCAAACACTATGTTGCATTATTACTTACTACATTACTGCAGTCTGCTACTGTCTGAGAGCATGTATGGCAGAATATATGTACGTCATACATACATTAGCTTAGGTATAAAGAGAATACTAAAAAATATGCTTGTTTCATTCAATCCCAGTGCGTGAAGGTCGTGACATAGTAAACCTACAACTTTCGTTAGTTGACTCTACTCATAGTGTATGTATTACTAAATGTGTGTACGAGTTGTTTTAACAATGTGCACTTGAACCTTGTAGGAGAGTTTATTGCAGGATGAATTAAGAGAGATAAAAAATATAAGCCATTGGCCTGAGCTTTGTGTGGTAATATATTTTGATGAATATGTTATGTATGTAAATACGTGCGTATAGGAAATAGTATGCATTATACTCCTTAAAAAATGGACAGCTTAGAGCTGTTAACTACAAAAGATTTTTGTGTGATGGGTTTGATAAACAAACGAGATATAAATGTTAGTTTGCATTTTATGTAGTTCTCTAATTTTTTTCTCGTTTGATTTATGCTGGCTTTTTGATTTGGCCTTTACAAGGTAAAAAATCTTGTCAGAGCACGTAATAAAAACAATGAAGCAGATATTAGAATGATGTTTGCATAGCTGAAGTCCAACTGCTGGTTTTTATCATTTATCTGCTCCCTTGGAGCAACCGATGCAGTTTCCTCTTGGCCAACACAAATTTTCTGGGAGATGAAGTAATAATATTTTTTTATAATTTGTATATAATATGGGATGTCACTTATAAAAAATAGTCCAGCTGGTTTATAACCTTGTATTTTTTGTTTTATGGTTATTATGGAAAAACTTTGCATAACAATGTTTTGATTAGTAGAAACAAATTTTGAGCAGATGATGATAAGCACCATGGTGCGATGTGACAGTGTTTTATAAACTTGTTTTTAAAATCATTCCTGATAAACTCAAATGAATTTTTGTAACGAGAAAATTATTTAAAGGAAAATAATCGTTGCAAAGCTACTCCAAAAATTTAAATTGTTTTAACATAACTAGAAATTTAAAATCTTTTAAATCCGTGACCCATGGGCAGCTTTAGTATATACATATGATTGTTTGGATTAGTCTCATTTTAAAGTACTTCCGTGTGCGTAACAATTGCTGATGCGTTGTTGAATTGGCATTAGTATGCTTTCTAGCTGACAGAACGCATTCTTATTTTTTATAGCTAATATTAGGCCTTATCTATGTATTCATCTGAAATCAACTTGTTCAAGATGATAAGCACCATGGTGCGATGTGACAGTGTTTTATAAACTTGTTTTTAAAATCATTCCTGATAAACTCAAATGAATTTTTGTAACGTGAAAATTATTTAAAGGAAAATAATTGTTGCAAAGCTACTCCAAAAATTTAAATTGTTTTAACATAACTAGATTTTTTAAATCTTTTAAATCCGTGACCCATGGGCAGCTTTAGTATATATCATTGTTTGGATTAGTCTCATTTTTAAAGTACTTCCGTGTGCGTAACAATTTCTGATGCGTTGTTGAATTGGCATTAGTATGCTTTCTAGCTGACAGAACGCATTCTTATTTTTTATAGCTAATATTAGGCCTTATCTATGTATTCATCTGAAATCAACTTGTTCATTCAACTGATAGCTATTCCATGTGACAGGTGCACGCATAAAGCTTATAAAAGCCCGTATTAAACAGTATACCTAAGTATTCATACTTAAACCTTGACCAGGATCTTAGTCCTCGGATAAATTGGTTTGTTCTAAAAAATGCTAGGGTTTGCACTAAATCAAGTTTAGTAAGACATTCAAGACAAGAGCAATTGATTTGGGGAAATAAACAACAATCACTATACTAGTTCATATCATACTTAGGAAGCACGTATCACATTACGAAAAAACGTCCATTACGTAGCATTAAAATAAATCTCCTACGTGGGGCAAAGAAAATTCTTGAATTTGAAATAAAATCGACTATCCCATGAGGTAGAGTTTTCCTCGTAGTTCACGGAGAATTTTTATTTTTTCTAGGAAATCTCAATTGCAACTTGAATTCTTTTCTTTGCGAGTTCTCCACAAATGTATTCTTATAAAGTGTATCATGGAAAATGGGTTAACCATAGAAAGAATTACATGCCCTAAGCCTAGCTGACCGACTCAGTAATTTTACTCTTCAAAACGTTTTGCAACATAGGCAGAATTACATGGTAAGGTATACTGAATAGTGCAATTTAAGCAAACTACATCATGGATTCTTTTTACCACAAAAAATCGTACGTTCTCTAATCAATTCGTTTTACCAATAGCACATTCCACTATAATCTACTGCTCACATATTGAAAATGCTCATTCACATAGCCAACCAACGCAAAAATGCATGATTTCCTAAAATGTGTAAAAACCACGATGGGAAATCACACAAAAAATGTCAGATCACCAGGGATGTAAACGCTGCATGTAGCGATCTTGATAAACGTGTACAAAACTAAAGGTTGTCCTTGAAAATAAACTAGAGATCTTGAAGCTAAAGCTGTCGTTGTCATTGACATTTGAATGACGGCGATACGGAGAAGTTTGCACTTATTGTACGAGAGCATTTTTTAAACGTCTGGGATGCGCATACTGACTAAAAACTTTTTTTAGAAAATAGAAAAAACAAACGTCAAGATGATTCCTATGTATTATGCATTGTGAATCTATGAAACTTGGCATTGGCATGATTGGCATTTTGAAAAATGCCAGTTCAGTAAGCAAGTTACCTCACGTATAATGTATTCTGTGGTCGGCAATGTTCGAGCTTGCTATTTGAACCAATTTTCTTTATCACTGATCCATGAATATTAAAAAGTCTACCTGAGTAAAAAGAAAGTTGTGTTGCTTTAAATATTTTCTGGAAAACTTGCGAAAATTTACAACATTTAAAAGTTTTTATAGTCCTAAGTTATTTAATGTCAAGACATCTTTTGTTAAAACCTGAAACATTTATAAATTACATTTTAGTAAGTTTGCCTTGCTTATTGGATTGGGTTAGGTAGGAATGCAGTCACATTGTTTATGACAACGGTGATGCATTCAGAATGAGTTGTGATTCCAGTATCTCATTATCCAGTGGCTCATATCCTGTCATAAACTTCTATGACCATAGTCTGTATTACTTTGGATTACAACCTTCTACAATGTATTACATGTACGTTTGTGAGTGGGCGACGTTGTACCATGGTAAAAAATTGCAATTAGTAATTAACAGGCCATAACGACAAGAGGGCAAATTGAGTTTTTAAAATCCCTCCTATACACCTTACCTACCTACCTTCACATAATTTTCCATACACATTCAAAGGAACTGCAATGCAGTCATCGCTCTAGAATTCATTGCACAAACATCCAGACAACACCAGTAATGGAAATGTTAAGTAGCCATGATAATTTAATTTCAACGCGAGTTCACGGCCAGACTTTTAAACTCCATGAAATGAACAAACTCTTTCATTATTGCATTGCCTAACTAGAAAATCCACAGGATAGTGTAACCAGTGAAGTTTTTTATTATATAATTCAGTAGTAAGTTTTAACACACCTTTGTTAACAGTACAAGCTTATGCAATAAAACTGTCACTCCGTCATCATCATCTTCTCAACAACTTTGTCATGTTAATAAAAAAAACTACTTTCTTGAACAGCCCTCATGATGCACTCTGCAATACTGGGATGATAATGGTGATAATCTCGAGTGGATTCTAAATGAAAGGGTTGTCAAAAGCTAAAATTAGTTATCATCAAGTTTCACCTTCATTCAATTATTCTTATTACTAGTAAGTTTATTTTAAAAAGTTTTTTACGTTATGATAATAGCAGTTATGTATCTGCCCTGCCTCAAAGTATTCACAGGCAAGAAAATTCTTCGCATCATTCTTGTGCTAAGTACATACTTGACAGCAAGTCTCAATGTCGCACACGAAGACGCTATTTCAGTTGCATAGATGTCACGCGCACCTGTGACCTAGAGCAATGTCATAAAAAACCTTTGTTGGAGTTTTTGTCCGTTGTTGTGAACGTGGTCATGATAAAAAACGGTATAATATTTCTTATAGATTTATATATTCTGGCTTGAAATAGTCTTTGGGATATGTATCTAAAAGAAATAAATATGTGTATGCAAATTTATACACAGTATGCCACCACTACTTTGCTAAAAATCAATAAACTCGATTACACTAGAGCATAAATAGCTCTGAAGATTCTTCTCCTATTCTGCTACCTATTCTTTTAAATTTTTTGCCTCTGAATTATTCATAAGACCATCACGGAGAGGTAACGTGAGATGATGTAAGGTCTCCGGCATGCACCCCAGACATTACGTCCGACATTACTGAATGTCACTGTCTACTTCGTGTCTTTTCATTCGTGTTGAGTGCAGAAAACATGCAGAATTTTTTAACAATAGTTTATTCAGTCTTACACTATAAAAACAGTACCTTGCTCTACCTTGTCGCATTGTTAGGTATAATTAATGAGTGAAAGGAAACTTTGTGAAGATGCTACATAAAACTAATATCGGTTTACTGTGGTATAGTTTAAATTTGAATAACTTCTTATGCATGTAGTTTAGTGAGCTAGAACAGCAATTGAAGCTGTGAGTGAGAGGCCGTAGGTACTTTTGAGCAAAGGGTTTTTAAGCCTATTTTGTTTAGAGTGCAGTCAGGTATTCATCCTTAGGAGTCACTGGATAGTCTAGTCTTATTGCATAGTCAGTTGTCTTGAAAAAGGGTTAAAGTTACAACCAAAACGAATGACTTTTTCCTGCAATAGAAACAACAACTTTTGTGTATTTAGTATTCATCCTTAGAAGTCACTGGATAGTCTAGTCTTATTGCATAGTCAGTTGTCTTGAAAAAGGGTTAAAGTTACAACCAAAACGAATGACTTTTTCCTGCAATAGAAACAACAACTTTTGTGTATTTGCTTTGAGAGTTTGCCCATGATACATAAAATTCTGAAGTTGATTGATAAGTTTGTTCTAAACTTTTCAAATACAAAGACTATTGGATAAAACGAGTTAGAAACACAAAGGGAAGACGGAGAGTTGCATTGAATATTAATAGAAAAATGAAACAAAAGTAATGAACATTGTGTAAACCAATATAAATATGTGTATTGTATAGGTATTTGTGTATTATAGTGATATGGAAAGGTCGTTCTATATAAGTATATAGGGCCCACATGGACTCTATTTCCATTTCACTCTCAAATTCTTTTCATCCCTTGGGGATTCTTTGCTTACCGTAGTTATACACAGAATACAAAATAGACAGGAGGTTTTTCAGCGTATTCACCAATGCGATGCAATTTTCACAAAAAACTTCCTGTGCTCTCGTATATTAAATTGAAGCTTGTAAGTATTCAAGCCATGTGCTTACACACAATCCCAATGTGCACTTTATAATACTAATTCAATTAATGCTTTTGCACGAGAACGGAGAACTACAAATTTATGAATGAAGTCTAGCAAACCTGTTCAAAAATACAACAATTCTTTGGTCTATTTTGATAAATGTAAAAACAAAGACCAACAGGAAAAAATTACCAAACATGAACTTTCCATCTCGCAACATATTACAGCTTCATCTGACACAAAAATAAAAACTTGATAATTTTGAGACACAACTAATTTTCTATATGTACAAAAGATCTGCACGTAAATCTGTTGTGGATATCTGGTGCAAAATGAAAACTAGTTGTTGATTAATCAACCGATTGGTGATACAAAAGCACTATGAATATGAATACTACATGTTTTTTTTATCAGACCCACTCTAACACGTTATATTCATTTCGCTTTAATTAGCTTCGTTATCTGTATTAAAGGTGCACACAGTTCAGACTTTGATTAGATCAACGTGCAGATAATAGGGAAACAGTATTTTCATGAAAGTAAGACAAACCAGCTAAAAAGACTTGGCTGTCGAAAGTGTCCCATGGGTAGTAAGATACTTTTTATGTACTTCAAATTAATGACTGTAATGATATTACATGCGTAACTAACCTCACACAGAAATAATAAAGACTACGCATTTATCATTCGAAATGTGCGATCCTTTAATAAAAATACTGCAATTGGTGGTTGGAATGGCAATCTGCTTTGATAACTTGTGATAGTGTTTCGAATTGCTGTGTCGGACTCATTTTTAAATTGTATATTGCCAATTTTTTCCCATGTTAATAATTGAATTTCCTCACATTTGAGAGTTTACCCCATAAACTTCACGCATAGCCGGCCGTGCAAATACAAGTGATTTGATGAGATGTGACATTCATATATTGCTCTTCTCTTTTGACCGACTTACTTGTGCAGCTATAAAAATATTATGCTAAACATGGGAATCCTACTATAACGTCCTTTACCGTGTGATTGATAAAAATTTATCGTCTGGCTATTAAAAATTTTCAACGTGTCAGAATAATGACGCAATAAATGCACGCGATATGGATATGAAGCATACAACCGTCAACCCCCACTCTTTTATGATAGTTTATAAGGTAATAAAATAAAAAAGATATTCTGAGGGGATAGTTTTATAGTCAGGTCAGAACTGTATGGACTTGCACCTTCAATCGAATTCAGAATTGATCCGGAAGTCCCACAGATAAGTAATTTGTCAGGATGGGGAGTATAACTAATAATTTTGGTCATAATTAATTTCACCTATTTCATATTCAAAGTGAATCAGTAAGGTTCATATAATCGCTGATAAAATTTGTAACGTCTTGATGAATTAATTAGCCTCGTATTCCCCTTTCTATTGTAATCATGAATATGTCGTAAAATTTCATATTCAAAGTGAATCAGTAAGGTTCATATAATCGCTGATAAAATTTGTAACGTCTTGATGAATTAATTAGCCTCGTATTCCCCTTTCTATTGTAATTATGAATATGTCGTAATGTTTTAAAATAGCAGACAACCAATTCAACTTATATTGTACTTTAAAATAAAAATTTAATCATCGATTACTGTCGTGACAAATTATGTGTTTTGATCGCCAAACCTTGGTATCTGAATAAACCCTCCGAGCGTACAGGTAGACTAGGTGGGTTAGGCAGCACATTAAGACAACTTACTGAATATTCATAAGCAGCAAAAATCTTGATTGTATAAAAATCCTTGTTCATTTTAAAGTTCCATCGACAAATTACTATACCGCTCATTAGCCCATTGCAGGTACTCCGATGAATACCAGTATATACTATCAACGGTAGGATGAAAATATGGCTAGCTGACCGCAATCAAAGCCGAAATTACCTGGAGATTTTTATTTTACAATAGAAATGGGAACAGATATTAGAATAGGGATACTTTCGATTACTTAAAGTCATGAAAATTGCTTAAATGGTTTTAATACAAATTTTCGACAATTGGTGCTTATAGCATCGATCGATTTACATACAAATACACGTGTGTGTATAAAATGAGAAATATTAACTGATATTTGGTGTATATCAAACAATAAATCCTAATAAATATTCACACACATGATTTAAAGTGCAGTAGCTCCTGTTCCGCAGATGAAAGTTAAATTAATATGAAATGTATAAAACGGAGTAACGAAGCGGCGGCTACTTTATCGGCTTTTTTTGGTCAGGGGTTCACTGGAAGCGTTGAATATAGTTCGTACATTAACATAACTTGCTGCAAACTTTTCCCCATACTTTTCTTAAGCTTTTTAGATTTCAACTACTTCTTTAGTTTTATTGTAATTTTACCGAAATTTGCTTATAAAACCGTAATTAAAACAATTTTGCAAGCCTGACCACAACAATCATACCGTATATTATGTCTTAGTTACACTCTTTTAATGAGAATCCTGGGCATTCGTCTTAAAATTTTCATAATATTCAGAGCAACATCAGGGGATTCCCATTTTACGTCTTCTTGTGCAATTTCCATGAAAATACACTTCCTTTGAAAAAATCTTCAGAGGGCTCATTACTTGTTCGTCCTTTAAAATGTTTCAATAGAACGTTCAAAACGTTATTACTTCTTGGTAACGTATGTAAAATTCTTTCGGCTTTTGCCTTTCAAGTAAAACAGTAAGTTACTTCTGTTATTTGCTATAATAACACGCATAATGAAAGGGAAAAAGGGAGTTGGCGTATGCTTTTGGATGAATTAGACATTTTTTAATTTTCTTGAGGACAGGACCATTTCTTTGAGAAAAATGGTAAAGTTAGACAGGTAGTTTGTATGTTAATACTGAATACTCGCCTCTTCTTGGGTTATTTCTCTGGGTACTATGCAAAAAATTAACTTATTGTTAATGAAATGATTACAGAACCAACACAATAAAAATGTTACGACACCTTTTAACAGATTTACTTTCAACCGTCCTGTCTAACTTTACCATTTTTCTCAAAGAAATGCTCCTGTCTTCAATAAAATAAAAAAATGTCTAATTCTTCCAACCTACTAGCTCTAAAATCCATAATGAAATGGTTTCGTACTTAAATCGTAAGCAAGCCAGTTTTTGATGATTATATTGGCAGCAGAATGCATTTGGAATTTGCAAACTATGAAGTAATTTTTTTGGTACGACATTGACAATGAAATGAAATGTTGACAGTTGCAATGATTATTTCGTGAAGTTATTCTATAAAACTTTAGCTCACTGTATATTACAAGCACTTTATCTAATGTAGCATGAAAAAAAACGTGAATTGCTTTAAATACTGGCTAGAATTATAATTTCTCAAGAATTACATCCTTGAGTAGGGACACCCTTCAAAGTTCTAGGGCAGCATTGTATCAAAGGCAATTATGAAACCAAAATTAGTTGTTAGTATTTTCAAACTTAGGGAAATAGGCATATTATAAGTACAGTTAAATGAATCTTAGCACGAAAATGAATCTTTCGTCGCATAATAGTATCGACTCTTCCTAGTCTAAAAGTCTTGTGCCATTTTTCTACACATTGACGCCATCATAAGTTTACAATCCTGACCCATATTCAACCAACCATAGAAAGTTAATATTAGCATTATTGAATACATTTGTAGATTCTTCCAAAAGAGTCGTTAAAAATGCAAGCTACTTTTTTATGCTTCAAAAAGTGACCAATCAAGAATTGAGCAATTCTAAATCTGTTCTTGGCAAAAGTGTGCGAGGGTTAAGTTTTACAATTGGTTTAATCCTGACTGTAAACCACGTATTAACTAAATTACGTATTACATAAATAAATTCACCTTGAGGAGCAAAACATAATAATATAATAAAGCATATACTCTCCATCTCTAAATAAGTATTCTAGCACTAGATCACACAATTTATAAACATTTATTACTGTCAATGTGTATATCGACGTAGAAAGACTTTTTTAATGTTGCCTCTTGGGAGTAGTCATAGCAATGATGAATTTTACGATGAGCTAAGGTCATAATGCTCATGCTCAAAGGAGAATTTTTTTT
>JAHZNG010000160.1:0-12544 GCA_027744375.1 Orchesellides sinensis
GCCACCAATTTTTATGGACCTTTAAGGCATCTACAATTTAGATGGAGATGAAGTGGATAGCTAATTTTCATTAAAAATGGGCGGGTTATGGTCATGCATATACAGTAAATACATTAAGTATGTGTGTAGTCTTTGGTTTCCCTAAAGATTATCCTTTTGCCTTCAAGGTATTTTAATAACAACTTGTAATTTTCACGGTGTGTGACCTCATACATATTTTTCTCATTTAGGATTTTAGACAGTGAAATCATAGACGCTATATGTCATTGTTTTGTTTTTTAGTGGATTGAGTCACATTGAAATCATGTCCAGCCATTATACATTTTTTAAATGATGTTTTACTGCCATGATGATTCTACACATGCATACTTTGTATGCACCAAAAAAAGCTGAATCCTTGGGCTAACTTGATTTTTCGTTAAGAACCTGATAACGACGAGCAAGTGATCTGAGACTAAATGAGCCAAGTATAAAAAATGATGATCACTACCAATGATTCAACTTGTTTCCAAAAGGCAAAATGAAAGCTTTAAGGAACAAGTAAAGACTAAAAAAAGTTGTAGAAGTATTAGTAACCACGTCGTATTGTTAATGGTTTTTAACCAGCTTTGTTACTGATGGATGTTGTTCCTTTCTTACTGCAGAACGCAAGTTAATAAGCTCTCTTTGCATTCTCCACACACGTCAGTCCTTTTGTCGGTGCAATAATTTTTCCATGGCCCATCATCATAATGATGCCTTGGAATACATTATAATTACGACCATTCTCATAAAGCTGAATTAAATCCGTTGTGTAATGTAACACAGTAACACACAGTTATTGTGAAAATAAGAAATATAAGAAACCATTGAACATTATAAAAAGCTTGAGCTTAAGGAACTAGTGAGCATTAAGCATTTCACAGCAGTAGGCCGAAAGCCATGAGTCCAAAAAAGATACATATCATGAAGAAAAAAATATCCTTTCCTTTGCCAAGCCCATGTGTTGAATATAAAGATCCTAGTGTGTACAACCATTTTTATAATCCTACTTCATATTCATATCGTTATCATTTTATTGTTATTATTATTACTATAATCATCATTGTTGTCCACTTGACATAGCATCAAATATTTTAATATTTATATATGGTAAAATCTTCTTAACTTCTTAGACACCTTATTTCCATGCATTCTATTGTCCATACGACCAATAACAAGAATTTTTTGAATGTACAATGTAATTCCAGCCAAGCCTTCATACAGATTTTTTTCCTACAAAATCTTNCTTCTTAGACACCTTATTTCCATGCATTCTATTGTCCATACGACCAATAACAAGAATTTTTTGAATGTACAATGTAATTCCAGCCAAGCCTTCATACAGATTTTTTTCCTACAAAATCTTCAGACTATAGAGAACATTAACGTTACATATTATAGTTATTGTTGCTTCAAAAATAGGAGTTAATTTATGGTTTACTGGAACAGGCAGGTACAAAACAGAGACCGAGGATGCGGATAATACTTTTATCCACCGAGAGATTTTGTAAGGGGAAGCAATGTGTGTGCGTATTTAAGAAATCTGGTTTTTTAAGACGGAACGTGAGCTCTGTAATTGGGTACCTTGAAACTCCATAATTTCCACGGAAGATGTACATAGATTCACTCACCTGCGTGCCTGGTATTTATTAAATGTATTTTTGTAATTATGGAGTCCGAGTGAACATTAAGTGGTATTTAAAATGGACACAGGAAACTTTATGTGGTCATTACCATTACGTCTCAAGAGGAGCCTAAAACTCATGAAAACTGAAAAAGGAAATTCGAATCGAAGACTATTTCATACTTAAATATATTGTAAACTTTGCTATATGGCCTTTATTTTAACAAATTTATCATAAAACATTAATATTGTATTGGGTTTAATAGTCGCATCTTTTTCCAGGTAATTTAAAATAGTAAAATTGTAGATATTTCAAGGACGTAACACGCTTGATATCAATATACATATGTAGGATGGATGTACGACTGTTCAATGCATCTATACGATAATACGCATTACAAATATTTTAATAGAATGAAGATGTACTGCTTAAGTATGGCAGATATAGACAAACAGGTACATATTTATATGTCATGTTACTTCGTACTAAAACCTCCTTTCATCAAATTAGTAGTTTGCTGCAAAACCATTATTTCCATGAACTAATTTGCCAACGCTATTTCGCAATATCGAAATTGATTCTTCAGAAACCTTCAGGTACACACAAACGTGCAACAAATGAGGTCTGATTATGTTGAAGATGTACGAGGACCCACAGTGAGGAATTAGCCAGGGGCAATGCAACGGCGTAACTCCAATTGCATATGCACAAGCCACAGATGCTTTCAAACCCAGTGCAAGGGAAGAATAATGAATGATCATGATGGCTGCAATGCACATAATGGCTTATCAGTTAGGGTTAAGAAGAGTTGCCTTTTTGCTGCCTTTTGCTATCCAGCATATTACAAATACAAGCATTATAAGCTCTCCATTTTTTCTTTTTGCTGGGGCTGGGCATATCTTGTTGGAGCAGAAGCAGCCAGCTGACTAGAAGCTGCTTGCCTCTTGGCGAGATTGTTTCCCTTCCCACCTCAATAACTGCATTCACTCGTACCTTTCTTTACCCGTACGCATAAACATGAGAACTGTTGTACGCATCACAATTACAATACACATGCATATAAGGAACATGGTATGGAGAGGTTCCGTTCACAACCGAATGTTAATGGTACGGTAAAAAAGTATGAGAGTATAGTGAGTATCTTTTTTATATATTCTTTCTCGGTCCAACATAGGTATATTGGTTTCGACTACTAAGATGATTTTTTGTTATAACCAACTATTATGGAAATTTATTTATCGGACATTGGAAATCTAAGGTGAGAACCTTATAGCTTGATGGCGTGTAATATGCCATTATTTGCATGCAGAGTTTTCATAAGGCAAAAATCCATAAGTTAAGTCATATTGTTTCACACGCAAAAGAATACTACATGCCTATAAATTGTATAGGGGAATGTATGTATATCCGCTTTAAAATATACCCGTGTTAAAACCGTAAACGAATATCAAATTTTTTATTGAAACGTATAATAAAGATTAAAAATTGCTTTCTCTCCATTAATTGTTATAGGTGTACAGGCTCTTTTCATTTAAATAAATTGCCAATATTTGCATGTGTTCGCAGAGGTAACCTACGGGAAAGTAATTTCTAGATCTTACTGAAAATAAAAAAGCCTATTCTAACTGAAGGTTGATTAGAAATGAGCAAAACAGAACAATCAAGAGAAAAGTGCTAATAGGTAACCAACTTATGTATACTTCATGATTAAATAACTGTAAGTTAGCTAATATTACTAAAGGTAAAGCCTGGGGTACACACAAGTTTGAATTTGATGGATCCGTAAAAAATTCTCAAAGTTTAATTTGGTTTGTAGGTTTCTGTTACAAAATACATAATTATTAATGACCATTAATCAGTTGCTTAAAATATTGCTGCCAGTCAACCGATTTTACGAATCAGACTGTTACAACAATTTGCTATAATAATTTTCAAACAAAGTCGAATGGATAGCTTTTAAAAGTCGATGAGGGAATAAAAATAATTATATCCATCAGAAATTAGGCATTAGTAAAATTCTCTGTACGCATACCTTTGCTTCGTTTACATCTCATGATACGAGTAAGTAAAAGCAGGAGTTTTGCACAGGACAAATTATATCCATCAGAAATTAGGCATTAGTAAAATTCTCTGTACGCATACCTTTGCTTCGTTTACATCTCATGATACGAGTAAGTAAAAGCAGGAGTTTTGTACAGGACAGCCATCACCATACAATGCACTCATTTAAACGTGCTTTCTCGCCTGGCCATTTAATTTTAGGACATAAATACCATTAAACCACCTCCTCACATTCAACTTGCTGGTTAGTCATGAACTTGAAATACATTATGTTGTATAGAAAAGGCATAAATGTTTTCCAAAAATAAATACCATTAAACCACCTCCTCACATTCAACTTGATGGTTAGTCATGAACTTGAAATACATTATGTTGTATAGAAAAGGCATAAATGTTTTCCAAAAATGTTTTGGGAAGCTAGTATATACAAAGCCATGATGATGGCAGTAGTAACAATATTAAGGTACTGTGTGCGTATAATGCTTCAAGATTGTTTCATTTAATTTAATTTACATCACATTTTACTCATCTTCTCTTACGAGACGCCACGATTTGAAGGGGAAAACTTATGATGCAATTATACGTATTTGTATGGTCACCAGCAAATAAACAGAGTCTGACGAAGACGAGTCGACTACTTTGCATTAAATTACACCCATTAGACCAGCAGTTTTTGTTGGTTTGGATTACCGATAAATTCTTGACTTTTTCTTAGCTCATATTCTCTGCCCACTGCTTTTATGCTTTAAACTTCTTAGAATGGGAAGGGCTTAACGAAATGCATAGGCTTCAGTTGTTGAACTTCACAATACTCAATGGATCACTAGCTGTGAGTTGATGACCACTTATGCATGTTCATTTCCTTCTTTATGTTTCAAGAATTACAATGTATATTGTGTGCATCATCATTGTATATGTTCATACTTACTCATTGCACGAAAAACATTTTATTGTTCATTCCTGTTCCTTTCAAGTTTTCCTTTATTTGGATTCTAGTAACTGTAACTATTATTGACTAAAAAGAAACAGAGTTGTATGCAAGATGAAATTACATTTACCCAGTACGGGCTAATAATTTTTGAGCTGGGTGCAAGCTACATTAATTTTATTTATTTCTCTCTCCAGTTTCGAATTTCTTTTGGTCAACTCCCAAAAATTCATTGCTTTTAGTCATAGCACTTTTTCGTTTAAGCATCTAACTAAAATACATGAGCAGAGAGAAAGAGAGGGCTGCACCCTGGTGCAAGTAATTGCCCAAATATGAATTTTGTTTCTGTAATGGGTCATTTGCACTCCTATCTGGAGTCAGGGACAGGTAATGCATTAGGTAATAACATTATACATAGTTCGCAATTCCATAAACAAACGTGAACAATAAAAAGCGTTATCAGAGTAAAGAAGACTGTATGTGGAGAGAGAAAGGGAATAGTACATTGCGTGGCTTAGTACAATTTATCCAGTGAAAACACCAAAAGGGAAATAATCATTCACCATCAGAATGCATAATACTCTCGTGACGTTTGGCAGTTGAAACTGAAAACCATAATTTGAAAACGCAAATAGCCCATTCATCAAAAACCCTGAAAATGGAGTTTCTTAATCAAGTTCACTAACTTGGGTATATGAGACATGTTTTGATAAGGAGAGAATATTACATTCATGTGTAATAATATGACGTGTTTGCACTGATATGAGGGTTACAAGGACAAACCACAGTACATGTTTGTTTGGAAATGCGATGGTTTCTTATGATAACGAGTGGTATTTGGTTTCTAAATGGCTTTTTTAGATTTACAGATGTGATCTTATGTATACATACCTGCCTCGTATGGTATATATAAGTAGAGCTCTAGAAAAACACATAATAATTAAATGTTTGTATGTAATTTTCGTTTTCTAGGTTCTTTGCGTGAAAGCTTCCGATTCTGCCTCTATTATTGATCCATTTCCCGGAACTAACAACTAAATATCTAAAATAGAGCCCTTAGAGCAAGGTAAAGTACCCGAATAACTTTTTTGATATTATGAATTCGTGTGTGCTCTAAAACTACTAAATGCGCTGGTATATGTTAGAACGAAAGAAATTGTACATAAGGTACAATGTTCGTGGTTGACAACTGAAAACTTCAGTACCACTTCAAGTCAAGACACTTATAAATCCATGAATTGTACAGAATATTTTCTATTAGATTCCATCAAATTCTACTCTCATTTTTTAAAAATCCGTTACATCAATAAAAAGTAAACCTTAACCTATAACAAAGTACGCGCAATCCTTTTACCCTTTGATTACCTTTTCTTGGAAGCAAGTTGTTTCTTTCTTCAAACCAAACTGATCTCAACTTTTTTCTTTTCCCAGTCGATGCGACCCTTTGACTGCTGTAAGTATATGGGTGAATGGGACATATTGTGCTGGGATACCAATAAAGGATTGTCACGAGCGACATTTACGAAAACGTCGGTTGCACGCATATTCCTTTGTGTCATAAACATAAACTCTTGTTATTATGTGCGTAACATTGAAGAACATGCGTAAATTCATTCATTCTTGACCACTTGTTTACAAGGGTATACCTCAGTAAAACCTGAAGACCCTATGCTCATTTTTGTTGGCTTCTGTACAATTTTTATTGCTGGTGGTAAAATGTCGTCTGAGAAGAAGTAAAAATGCATGCATAAAAAATGCACTCAATTTCATGCTCTTATCCTTTCCTCTTATTCATAAAAATGTTATTATTTCTTCGAAAAATCCATTTTTTGCTCGATTTTTTATTTATTTACTAAGGTATTCCACATAAAATGGACCACCAGCTGGATTTTTAAGATGCATCTGAACTACTGAAGCAACGGAAGTTTTCAACAGGAAAGTTATTGTCACCAGTTCGATCACCAATGTTTGGAAGATTCAGTATAATTCTGTCAACACAAGCAAAATGTTCCTAGCTTTCTTCCTAAGTAAAGATTTTAGTTTCTCAAATATTTAAGTCTTTAATAAAAGTGTGCCTTCAAAAGGATGTAATTATTTGTGTCATTGATTAGAATTAAAATTTGTAGATCATCTTGTAAAATAAAATTCTAATATGTTTAAACTAATATAAAGATACAACTTGATATTACTGTACCGTATCAATGTATTCGAAGCCGTAGCCATTTTTTAAATTTTATACGAGTTTCCTCAATATAAAACAATACTTTATCTAATCACATTATCTTGAAGATAATGATAATGGCCCAGCCAAGCCATAAGTAAGTGCTAAAAAGTTTTTCGTGTTTTACTTTTTCACTCCGGTATCCTTATTCCTATCAAAAGACATTAAAAATGCATTAAAGTTGTGGAATTGTATGCAAAATTATCTTATTTCTTATGGAAATGTGTGCGCATTGAGAAATAACGTACTTCGAAATATTACTTTATCTAAAAGAAATGTTTATTTAAGTGCTTTTTAGCTGACAAAATATTCTTGACTTTCATATTTTATGAAGGTCCTAAGCTAATTCGCTGTACTCAAATGTAATACAAGTCAATGTTTTACATATCATGTTGAGAATCTGATGTTATACGTACGTGTACCTGAACTAAAACAGAAATTGCTACACGTTTTGTGATTATTTTGTGACATCCTTTAATGTTAAAAGTATTTACTATGTAGCCTCAGATCTCTTATTATTTTATAAAATTTGGAATGTATTCAAAAATGTTACATGATGGTTTATTGATGTGATATTTTATGTGTGCGAAAATAATTATTTTTACGGTTGTTCTTTGTGAAGTGTGCTTGTTTAAAATATTTATAGGTTTTTGTGAAAATCTACCTCTGAGAATATCCGTGATAATGTTATTTTGTTTTCATGATATGATTATTGGATGGAATGGAAAATCAGACTGGAAAAATAAAGAAAGGTAATTTTGCTAAGTTTTTAAAACAATTACAATGATGTTGTAGAAGAATGATTTTTGAAACCAAAAAAAGTAAATCTTTCGCTTTTATAAAAAGATTAGAAATTGAAATGCATAAATCTGTTTTTTTGGCATCTAATGTTTGATTCACCAAAACACTAATGTATGCAGGCAAAGATATATTGATAATGCTATCACCACATTTCATGCAGTTTCCGCACCCTAAGTATAAAGATGTATGTAACAAATGAAAAGTTGCGAAGACATTAGAATGTTTTAACATAGTGTCAGCAGACTAAAACTTAAAAAACAGAACAGACACAGTCAAGCCTATAAAATTATGAATGTGCTTAGTTTTTGTGTAAAATTTGCATGGTTTGAGAATTTTTACAAAACGGCACAATTTTGGACATAAAACAATTTAATAAAATGTACCTTACAATGTAATAAAAATGCGTGCGAATTTTAATTGAACTTGAATACCATGATATTGTACAAAAGGCAATTTAATGGTTTCGAAACAAGTGACGGTAATTACCATATAAGTGGCTGTGCAAACGACTTGTTAGTGACAATTGAAACGAGTTATGTAATGAAATTCATTCATTCTGAAAGCAGCCATTACAAATGTTCATAAAATGATGAAAGCTAACAATCACTGCAACAATGTCAGCAAAACATTTCAAAAGGCCGATCCTTTTAACTTGGCGTCTTCATTATTTTATTTTCTTCTGGTTGTTTGTCAAGATAATATAAAGAGCGTTAAAAGTCCTTTGCCAGTGAGGGTGACGATAATGATAGACAAAATAATCATAAAATAATTGGCAGAAAGCACACACACTAACAACTTAGACCCACGTCATGTAGTAGACAATGAGTAAGGTGTCAGTAAACGTTTAATTGCTGAGAGACATGAGCACGTGTGCCAAATTTGACAAAATTTCCATACATTATAGTACTAAAATATAATTTTAACAGCTAGAATTATGGTTACCGTTATTAAACCCATTCGGAAAGGTTAGTGGAGGTGCAGACCAATTAACAAATTTTATTAGATTTGCCACTCATACTATTACTGAAAATTATATGCATACCTATTCTTACATATGGATTGTTTTGTCATCTACAATTCTGTTTAGGTATAAAAACTAAAACAATAATTCTTTACTAGTATTTTTTGCCAAGGTCTGATTTTTGTGCATTGACATGCCTGTAAACATTAAGGCACCTTACATTTTTATCACTTTGATTCGATGTAGAAGCGGGAATCGTTGGTAGCGTTTTAAGTTCATCGAGAATTGTATTCGTTATATACTAGCGTCTTAATAACACAGGAGCCCTCCAATGACAGTTGAATCAAAATTTAGAGTTGCAGACAATTAAGGAAGTCGACGCAAATAAAATTCATGACAAACTATATTTCCCCCATTAATGACCGTACCTAATCGTACTGATCAACTTAAATGCGTCTCCAATCAGTGTCGTTTACAGGGTACAAAGGAAGTCCTTACGTTTTATGCAGTACATAGCTTGTTTTCAACAGCCATTAGTCAACTTACCAACTCATTTTCTGAACTGCAGGTTTCCTGAATAGCCAAATAAATGCGATACAACTTTGTGTAACCTGTGTATACGTACCTATCTACTTGTGTATAAAGGTATGTACATAAATGCAATTAAAACCTGTCGCAAACAGGGTTTTGAATGTAGTATTTTTTACTTCAACTAACTTTTCCTCTCTTGATCGCCATATTTATTTGTTCGTTGGTGGCTTCTTGTTATAGAACATTAGGCATAACATTTTTTTACTTTTAGATGCATAAGAGTAAAAAATTATGCATTCCCTTGTATGAAAGTTGTTGAATTTTAACATAACAGCGAACAACGTCATGCAATTGAGAACGAAATAGACACTTACTGGAAGAGTGGGTATAATTTAATAAAATGGGTTTGTATTGTGCCAACATTAGATATTGTCTAAATTGCCAGTTTTCTTGCTTGGAAAATGCTAGTTAAAATTCTAAAGATATATATAACTCCCATTAAGATTCACTCCAGATAACCTGTTTACAGCTGGCATCCTTTCACTGTTTGTTCCACACAAGCACGTTTTTGTACAATAATACATACTAAAAACTAATGCAATGGTAAATTTACAATTAAACTTATGAAAGTCTAAGAGGGCTATTGTGCTTTATAGACTGAGTTTTGCCGCAGTCATTAAAATAAACGATAATTGCTTCAGTAGTGAAGGAAATATGGTCAGCGTTCGCTGATCTTGATTTTCTCAAATTGAAAAGGCAGCCTAAAAGAGAAAATGATCCTTTTCCCAATCCTTTTCGGTAATAAAAAACTAGAAATAATGCTGTTGTCTAAAAAGTAAATTGTTCTTTCTTCGGCTACCATATTACTATATACGCAAGAGATGCAATTCTGACAACGACCCAAGCACATAATCTCATATGCATATAAATTGCAGATAAAATGTACACCAAATTCACTTTGTTTGATGGTAAAACAGAAAAAAACAACAGGGACAGGTCTCTTCTGCTCCATGATGGCATGCTGTAATGTATCATGCACTTGTTGGCTGACGTTTAGTTACGTCTCTTAATGGGAATGAGAATATTTGAGCGAAAGACTGGATGAGCTGCAGAGTCATTAATTATCGGATTTTTTATGTGAAAAAATTTACTGATTCTTTCCAGATAGGCATAAGTGGAGTTTTCTGCTTTGTAGTACGATTATGGTGCAGTGTTGGATCCTGATATACGTATATCGTATCGTGTATGCCAGACTGACTGGATTATCCGGTACTATGTATGCATGTAACATAAACTTAAAAGAAATTCTTACTTCGTCAAGTGGTTTTTAATGGCAATATTTGCTAGTAGTGGTGTATGGTATGGATAATGGATTTTATAACTGGTACTTATAAGAATCTACATTGCCAAGATGAAAGAATTGAGCGCTTTGTGGTGATTGTCCATATAGATACTTATATAACGTGGCATGTCGCAATGTAGGCACATTAAAATAATTCCAAGCCAGGCCAAGTACAAAGCAAATAACTTGATTTTCCTCAATAAGTACAAAATCTAATTTACGTGAGGCAATATTCCATTTCAACCTGTTCTTCAGACAAAGCCCAAGTCTAAAATATATTCGTAAGTTTCATTAGAGCTTGCGAATATATGTATGCAAATGTATTTTAGAAATGTACTTATGGAGAGAAGAGTGTGTGGGTCTGGTCGCAAGGCAGAAGAATCTAATTTACGTACGATGCAGTAGTATTGCCTATACGCTTTTACATAGTAAATCAACTACACAAACTTAAAACTCCCGTTTCTCTGGCAGTTCCATTTCCTCACGATCACTTGACATGATACAGGAGGGGTAATTTAAAAGAAAAGTTATGCAATTTAAACAAGAAATTATTCCCAAAGAACATGGAAAGGGCCATTACCAACAAGTCATATCTGGCTACAAGGAGCTCATTCTTTATACATGCATACATATATATCAAACACCTGCATAAAGCGTACATAAAATTATACATAAGCTCTATGTACAAAAGTTACAGAGAGAAGCATGGCTAAGATTCATTTCATTTGAGTTCATTCAGCTTACTTTCAAAGGAACACATGAAATTTCAAATTGATGAAGAGGTCGGCAGCAGCAGAGTAGGCAGGAAACTAGTGAGAACAGTGTCTAAATCAGATATCTCATTCCTCGGCTATTTATTACTGGATAAGAGAGAAAGTTAACTGGAATGGTATGCTGTATATATCACGTCACACAATAATGTTCGCCCTTGTGCATACTCTATAATGTAGATATACACTCATATTAAATAAATTAAATGACAAAAGCAGATTCTAATGACAAAAGGCTGTCTAAAGTATAAAGTTTATATTGTCACTCTTATTTATATGGCCTAAAAAACTTTCATACGCAGCATCCTCCTTGATCCTCATTTAAATCCAGAGGCAAATAGTACAATGCATAATATGAAGCTCACACCATGAATCTTTTGGACAGTTTTAATAGTGGCCGTGTATTATCTGTACAGTAGAAGGACTTCCAGAAGGCATGAAACGGTAATTTCATGTTTCTTTAGAAGGAAGTTAAAGTGTTATGAACAGCAAAAGAAGGGAACGCTCATTTTATTCACAGCACCATATCAGCAGAAGAAGAGAGCCATGATCATTTATATTGTTAGTTACCCTGGCCTCGTTTCATAACAAAAGTTGGAAGAACGATAAGACTTGAGAATGAGCTTAATAAATTACACGTAATGTTCTACCCAAGACTCCCATTATGAGCCCTGAATTCCA
Organism: Orchesellides sinensis; assembly: GCA_027744375.1. Lineage (NCBI taxonomy): Eukaryota > Metazoa > Arthropoda > Collembola > Entomobryomorpha > Orchesellidae > Orchesellides > Orchesellides sinensis. The sequence continues at coordinate 11,943 of JAHZNG010000160.1, forward strand.
TTTAATTAAAAACTTTAGGATTTTCTTTTCAAGACTTTGTGAATGTTGCTTCTTTCTAACGGATTACAATTTTACTTTACAAAATACCAAGGCCATGCTTTTCAAATTCATAATCTTGGGTTGGTCAACATGGTTAAAAATTTTAGCTTGAATTTGCTTGTAGGAAATCCATCTTATGTAAAAAAAAACACTATTGTCTCATTGTGTCATTTCGTATAGAATAAAATGAAGTCGCAAAGAACAGTACAATACACATTTTTAATACTTTCTGATACAAAAATCATAAGTACGTGCTTCTAATACCCGATTCTGGCTGCTTTGAAGGAGGCTTTTCTATTAAACCAATTTCCCAGATGATGTTAACGTTACGTTGACTCATAATGAAGAGGAGCATGCGTAAAGACTTTTACACAAGCCACTCTCTCTGCATACCGTATGGAAATGGAAGCAACGTGTACTTATGCATTGGACGTAGTACAGACGCTATGGTGGTAGTGGTGGAAGGATGTGTTGTGTAAAGTATAACATTTAAAAAAGGGACAACAAAAGGCTACTCTTTTAACCAATACGGTATGCTTCTTGCTCATATTTTGTTGCAAGCC
>JAHZNG010000162.1:0-42560 GCA_027744375.1 Orchesellides sinensis
CGGTTTTCGTCATCTTCATAATATCCTATGTGGTCGAGCTTGTTCGTATCTAGGTACCTATACCATGTAGGTTTTTAAAGCTGCAAAGCTCTCTCCTGTTGTTTGTCGTCACATCCACATCTTCTAAGCCAGGACGAGTTTTCTTCTTCATCTCCCAACGTCCCAACACACTTTTTCTTGTTCATCTATGAAAAATCTTTCAATATGCTTACATGTACATATACTTCACCGCTTTCATGTGTGAGAGAGACGGAGACTGTCAACCCAAAAGAATGATCCTTTAGCTTGACGTGCTCTTGTTTGCTCTAGCCTGGCTCTCAGGACTGAGGGCAGAGACTCCTCTTCACTTTTTTCCTTTTCAAACAAAAACTCATCCATATAAAGTGCCGTGGTTAAAATGGGTAATAATACACATGGTCCTCTGACACGACAGAGCTAAGGCCACCTTCCAAAAAAAAGTTCTCTGTGCATAAGTACCCATTACTATTGTACATTTCTGAAGTGGTGGTGGTGATGAAGGAGTGAGTTGATATTTGTTCAAAAAATAATAATAATCGTCATGAAGGGAGCCCCCTAATGACCCTTAATAAGGCTGAGCCAGTATTAGAAACCCGCACATGTGAAACGAAAGGGCAAGCAAGGGAGGTTTAAAGCAAAGCACTTTGGAAAAAACAAACCTGGAGTTTTGCTCCCTTGTGTGTTTAGGAAGCTAAAAGGGCTTTTCCATGTTAGTCTCAGTGCCACCAGCAAACAGCAACCACCGTTCTCAAAAGTACTCGTCTGCACATGAGACGACACAGTGGTTGCTTCATACAATAAATGCAAAGAGTTGTCAACATCTTTGTGTATAGATTCTTTTACTTTGTGCATATTATGTGTAGTAATTTATTGAGTACGGGCTTTTAAGGGTGTTTTTCTGGACATGACAAGAAAATCAGTTGAAAATCGCTGGATAAGAGCTCGTGTAAACTTATCTTTTATTGCTGATCGTAAAAATGCAAAAGCCACATAGATTATCAGAGTGAGACATACGAATTCAATTGTCGTCTGTATAATTTTGGGAGCAAGGATAAATGCATATTGGTTTATAGTGCATGTTTGTGTGATTATAAATTTTGAGAAGCTTATCATAAAATGATTATTTCATCGTTGACATCTTAAAAACCACTCAATTAGTATTATTGTTATTAATATTATTGGTAAGACGCAGTCAATGACAAATGATAAGCGCTTTTGGAGGAGAAAGAGGCTATAAATCGGTGTCATAATCCCTTTAAAAACGTGAAAACATTTTAAAATGCTTGCAGATTGTATGTGGTTGAAAAATAAACGGATAAGACGTTCTCGTGGATTTATCTATTATTTTGGGGATAACAGTCATAAAAATAATGCTCAACTAACAGATGTAATGATTGCAGATTAGTTTTGTCGTGGATATTTTAGTGCAGTTTAAGAAAAAGTGCTTATTGTGCATCACAGATAAAAATGAAGTTGTTTATGTTTATAACTTGTGTGTGTACAACTCATTAAGTGAGATTTGTGTGGTATGGTAAAAATATATGGAAATGCTTGGTGAGTTTCACAAGTCTCATGAAAATTCCTACATATTTTCTTAAGCCGTCCTCATTTTGTGTATGAAGGAAGGAGGGGGCAAAGATTAGGCTGTATGTTATGCATTTATATGTACATTACACAGATGAATTTTTAGTTGAATACCATGAACAAATATTTTCAGCCTCAATGAGCTTTTGCATTTTTATTAATAAAACAACAATAATTGAAATAGCAATCAAGCAACCGGTTCTCTCATGTACAGTGGCTTGACATGAAAAGTTGTCATTGTCAAAATCATCCTTTACTGCATACTGCATTTGTCAATGTACACATGTACTTGAATTTGTAGGAAAAATTGAGAAAACCCACCGGTAAACTGGAGGACTTTAGCAGGATTATTAAAGCACATCAAAAATCATGTTACCAGACTGTTGTCTCCTATGTGAAACTCTGCATGGGACATGATTGCTTATTCGTATGTATTGTATAGAGCAATGGCAGTAATGCTTAATACATACTATCTGTTAATTAGCTAAGGGTAAAATGGCAAGCAGTATTATGTCTAAATCACAAATAACACCAGAAATCATTTTAACATGTCAAATTATTTCTATTCTAACCTAATGTTTAAGAAAACAACCTCCTACCAGTATACCTACTTGCCCATTAAGTTAAATTACTGATATTGCTGCGGCGTTTAAGTTTATAAGCAACAGAAAATTGAATAAACCAAAATTCTTAAAAATTATTTGATACTACCGCAAAAATATCTTTTACGAGATATTTATCTAGTTTTAAAAGTTTCCACGAAGACATTATTTTTATCGAGGCAGCTTATATCTGATATATTAGTGGACAAATCTTCAGAATTTCAATATAACAATCGGATACTAACATGCACCATTTCTGAAATCACGCCGTTATTACAGCTTGACTTGTAAACAGATTTGTCATTTAAACAAATGAAATTAATCAAAAAATTGTATTGACACGTTAGACGAGAAATTTCCAATGATAACCTTAAAATCAAAATATCCATAAAAGTAGATATAGGTACATAACATAATATAAACCAAGGATTTTTCATGAAAGTAGAAGCACTCTACTTTATCATTAAAAAACTCTTTAAATATGCTATCGCGAAACATTGAAGAACAAAAATTGAACCTTCCTTCTTACAAAGCTAAAGGCCTGACATTTATCAAGTTGAAATGTAGCGTTTCTTACCTACTACTCTTTGTCGTTAAGTTTACTTTTAATGCTTAAAGTTGCTCAGAAGTCAATAAGGAAATATGCATTATAGCCATAAACATGCATCCATTGGGATTATGCATGTAGCAACAATTAAAAAGAATAAAAATGACATGTATTACATAAATCTTAATGCATTTGTCTATTGTGAGAAACAAATCTCATGTTGACCATGCTCCTAATAAATGTTTCTGGCACATCATAAAAATTTGGAGATGGATGGAGCATTAAATCCGTACGCACACTTAAATCATTAGAATTATGTATATCGGCTATGCACATTACAGTACATTTATGCTATGCTGTAAGTATATTATATGCATTTTATCTGTCTGCTCTTATTTTCTTCACTATTCGACCAGACGACAAATTGTCTCATGAACTTACCCTTCTTCTCGTCCTACTCATATGCACGACAAAGCATTTTTAATTTGTATTGCAAAAAGCAAATGAATACAAATACGCAAATATATTCAAGCATTGAAGAGATGAGAGACACGTATTTGCATTGCATTTTATTTCTGCCTCTTGCACTTGGTATTTTGAACATACTAAATAAAAGGTGACGTTCCAAAGGATTGTCTTTCGCTACAAGGTGTCGTATTTAAACCTGTGGCAGAAAGTACAAAAGTGTTACAGTTACAAGTAAGAGATATGCATAGCAAACCAGACTCGGCCTTTCTGCCCTTTCCGTCTGGCAGTTAAGAGCTGATGTGATGAAGATATAAAACAAGCAAATTGCAAAATGCACTTTTGCTTGCAATATTTATGCTTATTTATGGCTGTTGTATTTACTGAGGCAATTAATTTTCGCATTTGTTTTTCCTTAATGAGAATGTAATAAAGATAGTAAAAATCAAAATCATACATGTCATGAAAAAAAATCTCGGAACAATATGTCAATGACCGATAACAACCCTTTAAAATGTTGATATTTAAATGGTACTGATAATATTGTAAAATATTTTAATAATTTTTATTATTTTTTTATGATATTCCCAGGTGAAGAACGCAAGAAGTGACCTGTATTCAACAGCGGACGGAACGGATTGCTCAGAATCTTTGTAAGTATCTATTTTTCATAATAAAAATAGTTTTCGCTCATTATTGTACCCATAAATAAAGCCATTTATATGATGAAAGTATTCATTTTAAAGAGCTCTTTTGCAAAGAATTAATACGACAGAGTGCAAAGATTCTATTCATTCCATCATAAATCATACTCTAAGGAATGGTGTTGAAGATGGTTTTTGTACAAAATATACATACAAAGACGCGCTGTCGTGCATTAGCTTTCCTCAAGTCCCTAATCCGTTTTTCAACTCGTCATTTATAAAGTCTCCTACAATGTATAGATAATTTGTGCATATCTCTCAATACTGGAATATTTTTTGAAAGATCTTTTTTTCTTCGTGTTCTTAATACAACAACAACCTTTTCATCTCTCCTTCTCCCATAAAGAAAGAAAAAGTTCTTGCAAGAAAAGGCGAGCAAGATTTAAGCATCTGTTGCAGGCTCAAAAATTATTGAATCGCATTTAATAATAACGTTCCAAAAAAGCACATTCAACAAAACAAACATTGTATTATTATTGTGCAATGCGTATATATACGTATTCAGAACCCATATATCCTGAAATGCAGTTTGAGATCTAAACTCATCTGACAACTTTGTACTTTTTCCAGTTGAGAGATGGGAAACCCTTGTTCGCAACAGCAGCCAAAACATTTCTAGTAAAAATTTTGTGTACATTATTACATGCATTTTAACATGTACATCATGTATAATTCTAAAGTATATCAACAAAGCAGAAAAAAATCCGTTTTTCTCTGTTCTGGTACCGGTGTACCATTATGGGTCACATAGTCATGTGGAGCCCATGTGTGATCTTCAGGGAACCGAGGTAGAGAGAGTGGCTGTTTGTTAAAAATCCTTTTTTTCTTGTGATCGCCTTCTTCTGAATGAGAAAAAATGAACTAAAACTGTTATATAAAAGAGCCACCACCACCAGCAGCATTATCATATAAGTATATTATGATACACTACTTGACAATATTTATGAAGTAAGAAAAGGATCAGGGCAGGCTAAAAGGTCAGGGTACTTATGAGATTCTTTCTCCGTATTTGGTGGGCTACTTGTTAATGTATTTTTAGGCATATTTAAACTACTCCTACTGCTGGCGGTGGCCTTTCATTAATTTTTATGACATAATTGGTCAACTCTATCCTTCACTTTAAATTTTAATATTTTTTGTCATTCAGCGTCCCAAACAGAAATATTACAAAAGTTAAAGCACATTTGCAGTGATAGATGAAATGATGATGATAGTGTGGTGATTTATTAATAGTTGATTTAAAGAAGTACATGGACCAAATAGATTTTCTATTTTGTATTTATTTAGCACATCGACAACAGAGTTAAGTCCTCAATGCTCATCTAACTCACCCCAGTCAATAGACAACAGTCAGTGGAATACCGGTCGCAGCAGCAACGGTACCAATATGGGACTTAGCTCAGACGTACCAAACGGTAAGCTATCATATGAAAATTATAATTTTTAAAAACTTAACTTTGGATTTGCAGGGTAAGCAAATGGAGATCGAACCCATTCCAAGTTATGTATTTCTGGTATAACTATCACAGAGTTTGAAGTTGAGAGAGTGTCTTTGTCTGGAAAAAAGGATGATAAATGATGAGCCCATGCATAGTAGAGATTGAATAGCCCTTGATAATAACAATAGTAATAATAATACTATGGACATGTTAATAATGACACAATAAAAAAGCATGGAAGCACGCGTGTAATTGGATATAGTGTATTGTATTAATGAACAATGATTACTGCCACCGCTGCTGCTCTGATGATAAATCCTCTTTTTTGTCCCGTAGTTCCCCTTTCCTTTTCCTAAAAAACAGTATGTTTTATACAGAGCTGAGATTTTACGCACAAAAAGAGAATAAAGTTTGTATAACACATACATACATGCATTATATGAAGAAATAATGTTGCGTTGTTGCAAACCAAGAGGATTGACGCAGTTTTCCCCGCATCATTATATTATCACACGAAAGAAAATTGAATGGGGACAACACAAACAGAGTTTTTACAGGGGAGAAAGCAACCTCTCATCCTACTTACTCCTCAACGTTGTTACCTTGAACAAAATAAAATAATGATGATGATCATGATGGTGACGCCATGATGATAATGACAAAAGAAAAGGATGAGTGTGTATGTGTATAACGTGAGATGGGATAAGATTGCATTGTATTCACACTGGGGTTAATAAAATAGTACACAAAGATCTTTCTCTCCCTTTTTCCTCTTCTATATCCAGACTACGTCAGAAGAGATGAGTAAACTCGTTATTTGTGTTTTTGGTTCGTTCTGTGTTCGAAATAATAACCAAAAAACGATATTGTTTTTTTTATGTAATTCTGGGGGATGTTAATGGCAAAAGGGAAGTTGTTTGATGAAAAATGGTATATAGTCGAGTGATGAGATGATGGCATTGGTTTTTTTATTATGGCAGGTGATGTTAAAGTAGCTGTGGAGAAGACTTCACCGGATAATAATCACCACGGGGAGTCACCATTTTCCAACTCGGACTCTGTGGGCTCTTTCCCCGAGAAACCGACTGATTTCACTGCGGCGTACTCTCAACTTTACCAAAGGTAGGTGTTTATATGTATAGCTTGAAGGTGTTATAAGCGTTGATGAAAGGGGGATTTCTTGGTTATGCTGCTGGTAAAAGGTTTTCGGAACCTTAATGAACTCAAATGTATATAAATGCTTGTAAAACAATGGCAAAGAAATCTGAAAATGAAAATAGTTTTTTAAACTTAAAATTAAACCAATACATTAAATGTTTTGTTAATACATAACTATTCATGTATAGAGTGAAAGGTAGCAAAAAGTTTAGTTCTTTCTTCTAGGTAACATTGAAAGCCGCAGCAACAGTCGTACATTTTTATATGAGCACGTGACTGAAGTCGATTCATATTTCACAAAGAGTTACATATGCACAGTTAGAACATACATACATTCACATTTTATGAAGAATGATGAGCCATATCAAACATGTACTCTTGCATTATACATACTAATACAGCGAAAGATGATGAAAGTAACCCAGAAAAGGGTTTATTCTGGAAACTATACTTTGGAAAGTTCCATAAATAGTTTTCAAAATAACCAGGCTTGTTTTGATGTATGATGCTTGTAAATGATTAGAATGAGTTTGTAATATCGATATTTATTTCAACAGTGGCATGGGAGGCTACGGAACAAGCTCCTACATTCAAGGCTCCCCGTTGTACAATGGATGTCAAGCCTACCCTTCAGCAGCCGCTGCTGCTGCTCTTTCTCAATCGTATTCCGGTAAAAAAGAAGTTTTTCTTTCTATTCATTTTTTATTTCCCTTTAAGCTGTCATCACTTTTCTTTATTTAAAAATCATCAGTAAGTTTAACCTCTCCGTATTGTTTTCCACTCTGCTGTCTATGCTTTTGTTTTGCTTTGTAAAAAATCTTTAAAAAATAAAAACTGATAAAAAAAACAAAAGAAAAATTGTGAAAAATTATGTCAGCATCTCGATCCTGTAAAGGAGGAACAAATGCAGCAGCAGCCGCTTACCTATACGGTGGATCTCCCTTTGTTGGTGGTGGTGGCAGCTCAGGCGGTGGAGGAAACAGTGGCAGTGGCGGTGCTACCAGCAACGGTGGAGCCAGTTATCCAGGAGCAGGCACACCATCATCAGCGGGAGGATATGGGACATATCATCATTCTTCTCAGTCGTACAATCAAGACTATCCTCATCATCATCATCCTCATGCTCATCATGCCATGCATGCTGCACAGTATCCCACCTCTTTCCAGAGCTCGGGTGCGTCCTCAACTTCCGCTTACTACGGATCTTCGGCTCCCTCCGCCACATCCTACTACTACAATGCATCACCCTCCACTAGTTCTGCCACACCCTCATCATATTCTTCATCTGGCCAGACCAATCCTCCAATTCCTGGTGAGTATAATGCGGTATTCTCTTATCTCTAGCTTCCTATTCCATGTCATATCTTACATAAGCCATTTTATATTTCAATATCACCAAAAAAAATTCCTCCGCTTTAAAATATACATTTTGTCCTTTTGCTTGGTTGACATCGTTGTTGGCGGAAGAGATGAAAAAATGTGAGGTATTTAATGAGCACATATTTCTTCCTGTATCTTTTTAATATAAAAATGTATGTTTGCATATTTTGCAGAGAGTATAGCTTTCCTTCCAGCAGGTGAACCCAGTCCTCCATCGCCTCAGACCAAGGAAGGGAAAGGACGAAGAGGTAAGCAAGGTGTAATTTGAGACTTATGTATTTAGGAAACCCTACACCCTTTCCCATTTTCAGTAGTAGTTTAGTTTGACTGGAGTAGTGATGACGGTGGAGAGTGGAAGAGAGAGAAGTTTTTTAGCATACAAACACGTTTCTCCATGATGATAATAGTTGATAGTAAAATTTTGTACAATGTGTGCTACTATGCATTTCTGTAATTGGACACGAGCTCTAGTCAAGTATGCAATGCATAATAATGATATGTATAGAAAAGAATTAACTATCTCTCTGTCATCTTCTCGGGAGGAATGATAGAATCCTGCAAAAGCTAGATTTTCTAACCTGTACATAAATACGTACATTCCAGAATGAGAATTTGAAAACCGTTTTAAACCGATGAAAATTGGTTTTCTTCGTTTTCAATTGGAGAGTATGAATTTAGGAGCAAGGGTGGTGGTTATAGTGAAAATATAATGTTTGCTGACATTATTTCCACAAGGCATTTCATTTCGTTATTTTCAGTATATTGATTTTCCTCTTGTTCTGTTTGCAGGGAAAGCAAATGGAGGACGAGGTAGACGACCAAATCCCTCACCTGACCCTGAGCATAATCTGGAACGGGTGTTCATTTGGGATTTGGACGAAACAATCATTATTTTCCATTCTCTCCTCACTGGAACTTTTGCCCAAAGATTTCGAAAGGTAAATAACATTATTTTACGTCAGCAGCATCATTGCATAATAAAAAGTGTAATTGTTTGTTGGCTGGCCCTGACTCTCAGTTACAAAGTATTATCTTTCATCAGTTCAAATTCTTTTGTAAACATATTATGACTTCATAATATTTATATTGAAATGAAGACATTCTAATTTTAATGATGAGATGATTAATATGATCTCATTTTTTCAGGACGTAAACAAAGCTATTAATATAGGTATCGCGATGGAAGAACTTATTTACAATCTGGCGGATGCCCACTTTTTCTTCAATGATCTCGAGGTTTGTCACATCAATTTTGTATTTTTACATGTAATTGTTGCACGAATGCATATAGTATTTTCTTTTCTGCATAATTAGCAGTAAGCTGTTTCCTAAATAAATATTACATATGTCAAGCACACTACAACAACTTTTTTTCAGTAACATACAAACCCACATAATAAACTTACAGCTTACATATGTATGCAAAATATCGTATTCCTTATTTAAGATATAATTTATGTAAATTTTATTCCTTGCGACTATAAGTATCTTTGGTGAGTAGTGTACTCTGGTGCAACATATCATGACAATCTCAGCATGATGAAAGGGTTGCAACTTGAAATTTGTTTGTACATTACGTTACCGTAGGATGTCTCTTGGTTTGAACTACAAGAAGCCATTCAAAAATTTAGTTTTATTTTAAATTCGTTAAATACTTCACTAGATAAAATTATTGTTGGAGCAGTAGTGTAAGTAAGGTGTTTTTAATTAATGCAAAGCGGTCAGTATGTTCGCTTTGTTAATTCAAATATGTATGATCTCGATTAGACTTTAAAAAATAAATCTAACCGAAACTCAATGCAGCATTACTTTGATGTTTTCATAACATTTAAAAGGTTGCACATTTAATGTATGGCTTGCTTGCACATTTGCAATGTTTTTTAAAAATGCCTGTCCTGTCCTACTTCAAAGTTCTAGTCCTGCATATTATGTGTCAGTGCCAAGCATAGAATAACTTTTTATTGGTAGTTATTTAATAAAGGTTATTTCATGACAGACATTAATAGCTGTAATCAGTATTCCAAAAGCACTCAGCATGATCAGCCGAAAAACAGCAGGCAGGATAATATAGGGACGACTGAAAAGAATCCTAGACCGCTTTTTTGATAGCGTAACTAAAAACATAACGCAAAGCACGTGGTAGCATTTTTATACGCTTTCCTTCTGCATAATGAGAGCTCTCCATCTATCCAAAATTATTATGTAATAGTTAAGGGCCTGTTTTTTGTCCAACGAAAACATTATGCATGTGTTACTTAATATATAACAACTTTTTGTATGCTTTTATTGTAAGACATGACATGCCACGAGTTAACTACATATACGACATACACATTAAAGTCATTTTGCTGGGGGAAGCAAAATAAAAATGTAATTTTTTGTTAATTTTTCGCATTGCTCGTTCGTGCGAAATGGCTAAGACATGTTTATTTTTTAGTGAAAGGCTGATAGACAGGTATATGATTGGATTGTATGCAAATATTTTGGAGCAAATAAAAAGTGGAAGCAGAACGCAGTGTTATGATGTAATTTGACAAATTCTCAAACAAAGAAAAATTTGAAGATGAGCTGCGATAAATTGAATGCATCACAGACAGATATTCAAGGACTCTTTTTTGTCCAGGAAAATTGCTATTGAATCACGAATCACATAATGTCATTGATTAATCTGATAATGGGAAATTTGCATGAAAAAGGGTACACCTGTAGAACTTCTTCAGTTAGGTCGTGTAGACGGTTTGGCAATATTTCATGCAAATATAAGTTTTACGCTATCCACTTTTTGCTGTTTGACCGCGAATCAACTCTCTCGCTTTGGGCTGGAGATATGGTCAAAAGAAACATGTTTTCTTGCTGGTAATAATAGCGTTTTGGAACAAAAAATAAAACTGCGTAAATGGGAACCGCACGTATAAGGCATATCATGCTTAGTTATTAATTACTCGGGTATGACACAAAATGTAGTTTTTTATGAGTTTTAATTTGTATTATGAATTTGGAAAGCTGATAAGCATATGGTACAAGACGATTTTGAGTTATTATGATGACTTTGCACCTTTACATCAAATAAAAATGTGTCATTTGATTCAACAACGCAAAAATGCGATATTTTTAGCTTTTTGTTCTCCAAACCAATTTCTCGGTCTTAATGCTAATTTTAAGTATAATAAAATCGTTTGTCATCATTAGGTACGGCTTGCTGTCAAAACATGTAAAATGGCTTGATGAAATATTAATGAAATCATGAAAAAAATCATCATTGTTTCAACCTGTGTAATTATCATCTGTCATGTTTTTTAAAATGTTTTTAGGAATGTGATCAAGTCCACATTGATGACGTATCTGCAGATGACAATGGACAAGATTTAAGGTATGCGTTTTTAGCCTTTAATTTATTAAATTTGTATCTGAAGCAAAATTTGAAATAGTTTAATTTAATCTATGTGTCGGTGTCATTTGGTCTTCTATACTAAGGTTTATATTAGAATTAGTAATGCATAGTAATTAGTAATAGTATTCATTTTGTTTTTAAACATAAATATAAAAATAGTGGGAAGTGCGATATATATTTTTGCTAGCTTTAGTGGCATTACCGGATTTGTCTTGTAAGCTACGCATTTCTTCGAATGTAGATTACGGTGAATCCTGCTTGTATGCTGCTGCTACTAGGGGGAAGGTTGGTAGGATTGTTAACTGGAGTATTCCGGATAATTTAAAATGTACTTGCATAAGTCGAATGAACAATTAACCTAAAAAATACATAGGCACATAAAACGCTTCACCTAAATCTTTCCTCTCAGCACGACCTTCAGCTCAATAAACTCTGCATTGTTTCATTACACTTGGTGGGGTGTCTGATTGAGTAATCATACCACACCAAAGGTCATGCTACCCTGACACGACACGTCGATAGTGTTATATACACAACATGGCCCAAATCTAACTTTAATTTTGTACCTACCGAATTCAACTCGGCTAGGTTTCAAAGCTATTACCGCTACCATAACCATCATTGTTTCAAATTAAACCCCTTTAAAAGACCGTGTTCTCATTCGTCTGATGCCGCAACAGTAGTAACAATTGTTTCTTTAATGTAATTTATTTTCAAGTAGGTTTTAATGGGATGATGATGAAGAATAAAATTAAGGCTTCTGTTTAATGTCTTACATGCTTAAAGGAAGCATTGTTCTTGAACAATGTGACCCGGTCGGTATCTCTGTCATAAACTCACATAGATTTCTGGGTCCTTGTCCAATTTTTCATACTATTTAAATAGCACTTCTTGTGTGATTATAGAATGATTGCTTGATTACCACCAGATTTATATTTTGTGTGTGGATTAACAACTTGCATAAAAACACAGCTTCAAAATTGGTGGTGATGGTGGTGGTGAAGGTTAAGTGATTTCACGCATGCAAATCACAGCGTCATTTTTTTCGTATGCACATTTAGTCATTCTTGTAGTCATTGTCACCTTCCTGTATTGCAATTTGTATGTTATTATGCGAACGCACATTTACACAACTCGCGGCGAGATAGATTAGGCTAATTGCTGAGTAAACTGTAAAAAAGAAGCGGAAACAAAGAGAGAGAGATAGAATGACACGGTAGAATTTGACATATTTGTTAAGTCAATTAACCTTCCCTGTCATCTTGTACAGGTGGGCANAGTCGCGGCAAGATAGATTAGGCTAATTGCTGAGTAAACTGTAAAAAAGAAGCGGAAACAAAGAGAGAGAGATAGAATGACACGGTAGAATTTGACATATTTGTTAAGTCAATTAACCTTCCCTGTCATCTTGTACAGGTGGGCACGTACACACAGTTTACTCAAGATTTTTATAGAATGAAATGACTTGATAACTATAAAATGACTGTCGCAACAGATTGTCTTTACATGATTGACATTTTAATGGCTGATAATGATGTGATGACAGTTTTGGGGATTGCTATTGCAATTATTGGGCGAAAACGTTTACTGCAAAGTGCAAGCTACTGATTTGATTTTTGGTCATGCTGACACGATTGACACGAATTGCTTTAAAAATGAGGCATTTTGATGGTGGTTGTAGCGTAGCCTTGTCACTATAGTATGTTTAATGTAGGTGTAATAATTGCATACGTAATGACGATTATCATATTACTTTCTTTGTTAGTGGCACGCTTTATTACATGTCATCTGCGCGAGCAACAAACTAGATTATTATCAATCGGTTTGGTGTCAGAGTGGTGTAAAATGTCGCGTATGTTATGACAGGTCTGGAGCTAACTCAATGGAAACGCTCACTTTATCAAATAATGATTGCTCGTAAATGAATGATACTGAATATGGTAGCTATGCATTAAGCAATACGTCAATAAAATATTTTTAACTTTTTGACATTGTTGTACATTAGAAGTAGATTAAATCTTATGAAATCCTCCTATCTACTTGTTTATTACTATGCAGCACTTACGATTTTGCTGCTGATGGTTTTAAATCGGCGACAACCAACGGTGGCATCTGTCTCGCTTCCGGAGTCCGCGGTGGGGTAGACTGGATAATTTGCAATCATCATAGGAATAATGTTTCAGGTGTGTACTTTTGCGTAATTAACTAGGTAATTTAGAAATACTTTGTAAAAAACTGAAAAGAAGTTAAAACTAAAAAATTAGGACAATTATTATTGTTACAAAGCGAAATACTATCACACATTTTTTGTCAGCTTCATTTCGTACCTGCGTTTGTATGGCACTAATTAGCCAAGCACGATTTCATATTTAATCGGATGATCCTTGATTAACTTGTATGAATAACGCTGTACATGATCTCCTGCACGACTTTTGAAGCTGTTCCTGGTGAACACATTTTGAATAGCAGTAAATCAATTATGATCGCAATGAAAGACACAAATCGTGCATTTAAAAAAAAAGGAAGTAAAATGAAGTCAAAGCAGATACTGTAATTAAGTATTATAAAATACAAGCTCAATTCTTACAGCTATACTTGAAACGACAGTAAAAAATATTCATTCAAACAAATTTAACTTGTAAATTAAACAGATTGATTGGAATGCATTGTGTATAACAATAACATTGCCGTTTTTAGGTATGCTTCCTCACACAGCGAGGGAGCAATGGCTCAATTTGAGAAATGAAATTGAAGCAATTACAGACAACTGGGCATCGCTGACGCTGGAATGTCTCTCCCTTATCAATTCAAAGGTAACAAATAAATATCCGAACTATGGCAAAAGTGCACAGAGATATCTTGTTATTACTCAATGAAATTTGATTTATGAGGAATATATTGACCAATATACTGCTATTCAATACCATATGAGCTTTTGTGTTAAAAACTAATGTTTCTGAAATAGGCCCAATTGTGTGAACGTCCTGGTGACAACAACTCAACTGGTTCCTGCTCTTGCCAAAGTCCTCTTGTATGGGCTGGGCCCTGTGTTCCCCATTGAGAATATTTACTCTGCCACCAAAACAGGTATGCAGCATCCCAGTTTGCTAATAATAGCTAAATTGTTACATTTAATCTAATTAAATTGCAATATACAATTTATTGAACTGTATAAAATGCAAGGTGACACATTGCATTACACAATAATTGCATTAGGTTCAGTGACTGTCCTACCTCAACTGCATTTCGATTACTTTCTGGTTACGTTGTCATTTCATCTCCCCCCTCATCTAAATTATTTATCAGTTAATAGGTTTCAAGACACCAAGTGCCAAAAATGAAAACAGGAAAAGGACAATAAAAATATCCTTACGCTGTTACTTGTTACATAACCCTTATATTTTATAAGAAAGTTGACATTTTGTCATTTGTTCATTCAAATCATTTTTATATAACGCAGTATGCGTATAATCCAGAAAGGGTGCACTGTCGTATTACATATTATGATAAGAGATCGAAACCTCTTTCATCCAAGCACCCTCAAAGTCATTATTTATAAAAAGTTAGTATAAAAATGACGTCTTCCTGTATGCAGATATTTTTGTTCGACAGTGCAGCTATCAAAGAAAATAAATAAATACAAATTGAAAGTCTCTTTACGAAAAGCGAACAAATGAATGTGATATACAGCATCAGCCAAGTCAAATTTAGAGATAGAAATATGGAATTCTAGGAAAGTGATATATTGTACGTTACTTCCCAATGTTAAAAGCAATGCGAGTTCGCGAAGAAGAGTGAATGTAAAAAATCTTGTTGTACATGTGAAGATGACAAGAACGGATGACGACGATAAAGAGGAAGTGCAATAATGTGGTGAACGCTACATACAAATATCACATTGTACTAATCAAAAATGTAACATGTTATCTTAACATTCGAAATGTAATTATTGCTTGGTTTGAAATGGGAAATAGAAAGATGCATAGTACGTATTATATTATCAGCAGGCAGCTTCTCTTCACCTTCACTTGGACTAAATTTTATTGCAAAAACAAAAATTCGAATAACACGTCGTAAAGATGCTTTCCGTGTTAAAGTACAATAATTTGACTTGATTTTGAAACTGTTTATTCTTAGTAATCCAGCAACATCTATACTAAACTATTTTTAAAAAACCATTTTGCTTTTTTAAATTCGATTAATTAAGCTTATTAATATTGTCTCGATCAGCTTATTAAGGGCTAACTGTTACAGTGTTAAACTTGCTAAGTCGTTTGCTGCCCAATTCTTGTAATTGTATCCAATGTCATAAATTTTTATACATAAGTAAGGCACACATGTAGCAATACTTTTGAGTAAAGAATGACAGTCAAAGAAAAAACTACTGTATTTTTGTGACTCTTTTGCTTAGTCACTCAAATATATATAATTTACTTGTCACTCAACAATCAAACTATTAAATTAGAATCAATAGAAATACTCAACCGTTTTTTGTGTAACTGTTCTAATAATTAAATTTTTCTTTTGTCTTATGGTTTACAGGAAAAGATACGTGTTTCGAAAGAATCGTCTCACGGTTTGGGCGTAAGTGTACATACGTTGTAATAGGAGATGGACGCGATGAGGAACATGCCGCGAAACAGGTTCGTTCACCAACAATTATCCATTTTTGTCTTTTATCAATCTACAACTAATAAATAAATTGATTTGATTGAAATCCAATAAAGTGTATGCTTGCAATAATATGCTACTTAACCAAACTGCTTTGAATACATAACGCATATCAATCAATTACTGTTGCAGACCTCGTGTTCATGCATATAAAAATCCTATTTTATTACTGTACGCTATAATAGGTATTTGTATTTGTCTAGAACTATATATATTACGACGTGTTTATTAGTTTTTTATTAGCATTGTTACGCATTTCAGCCCTAGTTGTATATTTTTTACATGGAATTTTGCTGAGTGCTTATAGAGCTCGTGCTCATTCCAAGAAAAATCCTTATTGACATGATGAGAAAAACAAGAGACGTCAACAATGAAAAATTAATGATCATGCATGGCAATGATTTTCTCTATGATGATGAATACAGGTAGACAAGTAATCAGTTCAATAATGTGTTATCTTACTGCTACTGTGAGCACAAGTACATGATATCCTTTTATTGTTTTTTAGTATTGTCAAGATGGTGTATATTGAAAAAAGCCAGAGAGCAAAAGGCGACACGCTTTGTGCGTTGAATACTAATTTTCCTTTCGTGTTTGTTGATTCTATGTATAAATATTTTATTGAAAATCTCAATCACTTCCTGAATCTGAATAAATCTTGAAGGGATGATAAAAGTCTATAAGTGAGAAGTTGATAGGTAGGTATTAGAAAGATACACATAGTTTAAGAAATGATAGATGGCAGCTATAAACAGAATTTGGAGCAGTTGAAAAAAAGCTTTTGTTTTATGATATTTTATTTCAGTGAGGTTTGTAGGAATAGGATGAGTGTATTGGGCAACTTGATATTATGAGTCAGAAATTATGGTACCTAATCATCAAGCTTCCGGAATTGTTTACATGAAGAGTGTATCATGCATGATTTGTAGTACCTAACAAAACAGCTAAAGGGTTAAGAAGTATTTATTGATTCTCAAGGTCGCATTTCAGTCTTGGCTTTTGTTTACTTTACGTCGTTTCGTTCACATGAACTGAGGAAGACAAGACAAGCCGTCATAGACATCACGGCTTCTCTGTTCTGTTCTGATGAATACTTTTGTGGTATAATATGCAAATTAAGCATAAATAATAAACGGAAGATGCAACGCAACGTCTCATTATAATAATTAATACAGGGAAATTATAGATCTTAAGAATACGGTATTAAAAGCTTAACTAATAAAGTTCCTTGTGGCTGTCTTAAGTTGAAATAAATACATAGGTATATTCGATTAGAAATGATTAATTAATGCATTCAGAGTTAAACTCTTTGTTCCGCAATAATTGCTAAATGCACGAACACGAACAAAAAATATTATTTTGTGAATACTACTTAAGAAACGGAAGTCGGAAATCCGAATGCAATGCTGCAATTGCAGTTTTTGCCAGTGGTCAATTATGCAAAACGTTTAGCAATATGTAAATAGAGTAGTTTTAAACTAATTGATTTGCTAATCATATCTGATGTAATGTAGTAGTTGTCCTTTTTTGCAATTACATACATACCTACTTAATGCTGTACTGGTATCTCTTGGAAGCATTTAGCAAAAACACTTGATGTGAAGGAGGGGAAACGAAAACAATTATGTTTTTCCTCCTTTAGTTATATTAGTAAATCGTCATCCCTTCACATCAGGCTTTAATACTAGAGACAGATTTATTGTAAATATGTTGCATATAGCATAATTGAAACCTTTTAAAAGTAAAACATAAACAGTTTTTAGTATTTGCTTTGTGCATGTGTACATGTACATCGAATCAAGCTGCATTTTACTTTTTATACTCTCGATTGTTGGCAATGCATCATTTATTTTTGTTCTTTCCCCTGTTTAAAATGCAAAGCCAAGATTATATTTAGGAGAATATTTTCATTTTTAAACCAAGTGTATCCTACAAGATACAAAAGTATGTATGCAGTTCAATTGGCTACAGATGCTTAAGAGTTTGCAATAAAAATCGAATGCATTCTTATATAACTTTTTTCAATTTTGCATCTTTGTGATGATTCTAACGATGATAAAAAGGCAAAGAGAGAATTCGCGCTCATTGTTAAGGGTACACCTTCATCTTTGCTTTTTTAAAGAGCAGCTATGATTCTTTTTGTTAATTTCAAGTTACACTTCTTTTATACTAATATTTTTCTCAATATCCTTTTGTACAGAATGAAAGTGAACTCGTGAGTAAAAGAAGTTGCACTCACCAACTTTTTTATGAAATCCTCAATTTAACTCCCTACCACACTACTCTAATTTAGTTGCACTAAACTATTATTACAAAATAATATTTTAAATTTTTGAATGTGTTCGTATCATTGACTTTTTAGCTATAGCCGCACTTCATGAGTTCAATGGCATTTTTCATCAGGATTTTTGAGTAAGATAGTAGCATGATAAGATAAGCATACTTCAAGATATATTTAGACACAACTACAATTTTTCTTGATGATTGCAAACTTTAATTCCGTTCTGACATACCCAATCAGCAAAATATCACGATTTGAATCGAATTTTTCAAAATAGTCATATAAGCAAGTTCAATTTACTGTTCAATTTTCTCTACAAATCTTTGTCGCGCTTATTTCACCACCGAATTTAATCTCTGCAAAATTCCAAATGCTTAATGAACCTTTTAATTTTTGTCATTTTCAAAGTCGTGCCTAAGCTATATTACATGATTTATTGCAAATCTCACACGCTACACACCTCGCACCGCTTTTTGTGTTATATTAAACTGCTTACGCTAATAACAAAAAAACAAAAGTTATTATATCACTCCAATCATCATTATCTTTTAAAATGTTATCACATTATGTTTTGTCCTTTGTTTCTACAGCAGAACTTTCCATTCTGGCGTATCTCAACCCAAGCGGACGCCGCTGCACTATTCAAGGCTTTGGAGTTGTGCTACCTGTAAAAAAACGACAAAGTATTCGAGGAAGATGTCAGGAAGAAGCTCTTGTGCGACTCTGTGATCACATTAGATGGTGGTGCAGGCTGGGAAAAGAAAAAAAGTTTTACTTAAAAATATTATGAGTATACCATACAACTAATTCACTTCAAAAACAATTTTTTATTACTTAAAATTATGTCATATATATGTATAGTCATCATCATTTACACATGACGCTGCATGGCATTATTACAGCGTCTGCGAATGAAATAGGGGACAGCATGTAAAAAGTAATAGTTGCTTGCTTCCTTCCTTCCGGTGTGTGAACACACTTGATTAGTTACAAAATGCTGTAACACTTTTTTATGGCGATGCTGGCATAACAGGTGGTTGATAGTGAGGAGCAGCGTCGTCAAGTTTAATTGTTTGACGCTGGTTTGTAGCGGCGAGTTTATGTGTACTCATGCCGTGACATAATATGATGGTGGTGGTGACTGTTGCAGTCATATAAATAAATAATGTAGCTTCTTCAGTGCTGCAATTAGCCACGGAAATGGAATATCTATGTAAAATGTATTTGTGTGTCTCTCCAATCACTGCTGATGTGATCTCCATTCATCCACAATCATTTTTATGAATTATCGCTTACGAAGCGCACATACATGCGCACAATACGTTAATCACACATATCCCTTTCTAATTTTTGTGGACGTATTTTAAATATTCATTCTCAATAAATTATTTATTGAGACGTTTCGTCCGTTACGCATGAACGATAGCCACCAATCAGCCTCCAATCATCAACTGCATATAATATGACATGAATACTTTTTTTTTAAAGAGCTTTAAAAAAACTCACCCAACTTCCTTCACACGCTTGCATCGTGTCCCAAATTTTATTTTTGGATAGAGGAAAGTAAATCAACGTTTGAATACACAATTTTTTAACAATTTCATGGCCTATCAGATTCGCGGAAGAATTTTTAATATTTTTTGTTGTTTTGCATTCTCTCATTAAAAACATTCAAAATATTATAATTATCTTTGATGGATACTTTAAAATAATTAGTAAAAAATAAGACGATGCCCATCTACCTGAGTCGTCGTGATTTTCTATGCTACAAAGCTAAATTCCGGAATAGATTGTTGGACTGAGATTAGCATAATGTTTGTTGATTTGCCCACCCACAACAATCATGTTGGTTGTTTCTGTTCTGCTAGAGTTGCTATTAAGGTAATTGGAATTCATAACAATGAATATATTAAAACAGGATGAATGATGCGAATACTACGACCCAAAGTCAATTTATGCATTTACAGTGATTGCAATGCTGAATTAAGTAACAAGGATCTAAAGTCTCATATGAAACATGCCATAATAATCAATATATACATGCATACTTAACTAACATAATATTTAAACTTGCATCATAGTTAGTGATAGCCCTACAGCACAAACAATAATATTAGCAAAGGTTAAGTAAGTAGGGTGTAAATGTTAAAAACGTGCATTGTTATAAGCATATTTATCTACCTATTTAAATTCGCACATTGTATCATAGCATGTAAAATATTATTGTCCAATTTACACGAACTACTTCGCAATGCAAAAAGAAACAAACAGAATGCTATGTTGTTTAGAATAAATCATTTATGTATCGAAGCATAACTCGAAAATACAAAAGGGTTAATATAATATTTGTATATATAATACAATATAGCATTCAACGATGGAATGTATTGTAAGTAAATCTTTTCTGGCTTTACCTTAATAATAATGATATGGTTTGCAAAATGTCAAAATTAGATTTGTACATAAAATGAAATATAAGATTGAGTTTGTATTGCGTACAGATTACATCATTTACGACAAGAGTTAAAAAAAATATTCGACTGCTGCGTGAAGAGATCTTTTTTATACATGTCATCCTATCTTATTAGGTAGATATGTATTATATCATTTCGTTTTATTTTTTATTGCCCATGAAGAACGTCCTGATGAGGATGATGATGACTGAGGCTGATAATGTGGTTAATTTTTTCATATAGAGGAAGCATTTAACTTTTAAAGTAATACGTATGTAACTATTTATAAAACAAATACTATATAATGATTATGATTATACACAAAAAAAACTACGACTAGTTATAGTCAAATGTTTCCTGACGAAGTATATTATATTGTGTCAAAAAAGTATTGAATTGCCATAAAAAACCATGTTTAATGAGTTAACAATAAATAACAGTGATTTTTTCTCTTATCCTACCAGAAAAATATTGTATTCAAATGTATATATTTAAAGTAGACGTAGACATTGTGTTTTCAGGTATGCCATAATACTTAATAAATAGTGATTGTTTGGAAATAATGGAGACCACGCCAGAGTGGTAGTATTTTGTAGAATTTTTAAGAATCATAATATTTTAAATGATATGTGTACATATTGTACTTACCTGTAATTATTACAATACACCTACTATGTATATATAATGTGTACATTGTTAACAATAACTACCTGTTGTACATAAACCCAACAATACCACGTTATTCTTTTTAATCAAGACTTCGTTACTGTATTGAACCCAATTTTAACTAAGTACGTATGCTATATACATTAAGACTTGTAAGGATTAGAAAAAAACATTTTATTTATTATTTGTAGGCAGCAGGAGGGTGGCTGAGTATAAATCGTATATACTTATATATTATTATTCTGATAGTTATTACTACTATTATATGATTGTCATTAAATACAGTACCATGATATGTACTACAGTACTACAATTTTTGAAGACCAAGTAAAATGATTATTACTCCAACAATCAAAATCATCCCTCTATTTATAAGAGCGACTAAGAAAATACACGTACATACATACACCCTATGCAAAACACTACTGGCTCACTTTCACTCTCACTTTAATGCATAAAAAGTGTATCTGTATCACTTCCACACACCACCATTGCTGGTATTATAAAAACATTATGGGTTATCTGAATAATTTCTTGTGTATGCTCAACCATATTAATTTCCATCTACCAAAAGGTTTAATTCATATGCTTGCATAAAAATAACTAATTCTTGTTGTTGTCATTATTACTACACCCAAAAATACACCAGAAGCCATGCTGAAGGGTAAAATCTTGATCATTGTTGTTTTTACGATTTCTTGCCAAGAGGAGGCAATAAGTGTATCATAAACAATCAACAGACATTGTTGTCATTTGTGACGCACTTATACCCACACAATATCTAATAATAATAATAATGATACATTTTTAATGCCTGTAGTAAAAATGTCATTTTATTTTTAAAACTGAAGTGTGTCAATCCAATTTTTACATGTTCTTTTGTGAATGTATGTATATGTGTGTGTGCATGCGAAGAAAAGCTCTCTGGTTTCATTTCCTGTCTTCCGCTCTCATTTTCCTGTAAATGCTAAGCATACATACGATGATGACGGCACTCGCTGTGCTAACAATGCAAATTACATGCATTCACCAACTTCCCTTTTTTATCCGTTCTACTAGTAGAAATAATAGGTATTTGTTGTAAACACACGCTATGTGTATACATAAAACAGTCAATGGCTTATTATGTAATATATTTGGGTTTAGTTAGCTTGATAAAAAAAACAGGTGAACTACAGACAGGCTAAAAGACACGAAATAATTTGCTATCAAAAGTCTTTTTCAATTTATTTCAATTTGTGACGGTATCAACAATGCAGTCCGCGGTTTTTGGGTTGCGGTTTTAGTTGCCTACAAATCATTATCGGATGAATGTATGGCGGTGCAGTGGTCAAGAAGAAAATTAAGTAGGCATCCTATGTTGCATTAAATTGCATAACACATTTTTCTAATAATTACCTGGCGCACACGCTCCAAGGAATTCATGGCTCATTCATCATTAAACTTTTTTTCCACACTGTGCAAATCAAATTGCTTTTTCATGCATTCTCTGCAACACACACGTAGAGCAGCAAAAATACTTATCATAAAGCCATGTTATAGAATGCAGTTGTGCAAGAATGCCTAAGCTGCTGATCGGATTTGTGAATTAATTAGAGCAAAAAAATAAGAGAAGAGAATGGACAATCGTGACCAATAGAGTGGCAATCAATAATAATAAAATAATGGAGGAATAGAACCGCTTTCAACATCATCTCTCTTATTTGCTAATAATGTGGCTTAAAAGGGAATCTAATTAACAAGCCATGCTCCACCATTCAATTATTAGAAAAGGGTTATGCGGCTTTTGTGTAGTATTTATAAAAAGAGATGTTTCCACCCAACTCAACTATTTATTTTTTGATTGATCAGCCAAATTTTACGCAAAAATATCCTACGTAGGCTATAGCTGTCAATTTTTGTTGTTACGTCCGTCCCTTATGCATTTAAATAGTATACGATTCTCAACAAGATTCGATCTGATAATACAGCCAGAGAGCCACACATAAAAATTCATTTGAAAAGTCAAGTCAGGCTTTTCGGGTGTGGCTAATCAGCTCATCAACACTTTTTTATCTATAGTTAGACTAAATAAATAAATAAAAAGCTATTGAAGTCTTTTTTGTATTTCTTGTCAAGCTCACTTGTTAGTGGAATTAGTGGCCACGCCATATGTGCTCATATTTTTATCACTTGAATAACTATTTTGATGAATTCACTGAGTTTTTGTATTGTTGTGTAAATGAGTATGAGTTGTGAAATTTGAGTTGAGCATTCAATTCACAAAATAAGACAAATCGATTTGAGCATGATGCTTTCGCAACTATGATGACGGTGATGATTAAACAATCATTATTAGCGGTGAAATAGGCTAATTTAAAAAATGCATTAGCACTCCATCCGATCTATTTTATCTTAGTTTAAGCATGAGCATGGGTATGGAGTAATTAAAAAAGGGAAAGGTGTGATCAGGTCAACAACATAGAACAAAATCGTGAATTCATTCATTGCTATATTTACTAATCAAGATAAGATGATGCTGTTTCCTGTCAGTTGATTGTTATACCGCTGCCAAGCCTAATAGTTTAATAAATATAGACTGACCCAGAAACACAGTTGAGGGTTTGGATAGGGAGAGAGGATAAGACGTATTGCAACATATGGTGACACTGACATTTGAATAGCAATAGCGTGACACTCATTTTCTACAATAGAAAAACTTGATTTTATCCGAATATCGATTTCAAACATGACATGATTGACATGAAATGCACATTTACACCATATATGGAGGTTGGCAGTGGCATTTAAAAACAAGCGGTGATCGTTACGTAACACAAGTGTTAAATCCATTTTTAAATGCACGAGGCATTATTACATCATTTGTAAATGTGCATTTGGTTTGTATGTATGTTCCAAGAAAATGATCTGATCTGTAGATCTATCTTTTATGAGCGAATAATGAAGAGCGACCATGAACTAATCACATGTAGGTATTTATAAACCTAAATACACACTAAAAATCTTCGGTCTTGTTCTCGTTTTTTAATCTATTTCTGCATCTCATCATACACTCATTATAATCACAAAGAGGGCCATGTTATTAATAATTATTTGTGATCACGTCTGCCTGGGTCGTGTGAGATTTGATTGATTGCCATGTATTTCTTCAAGGCATGTTTAAAATGAGTCTGGCGAGACAAGAGGTGTTTGTCGCTTATTCGAAATCGCCGCAAAAAATATTTATCCAGTCAAAATTTCAACGCTTCAAGCAGGCAAAATGTTCGTCTTTTGTTTCAAGCGGAAACTTTTGGAAAATCATTGTCGACGCGACATGTTTAATAACAGGTACCTTTATAACGTAGTAATAGGCATAGGTAGTGTTTAATTCTGTGATGCAATAAAAATAAACACTCATTATAATCACAAAGAGGGCCATGTTATTAATAATTATTTGTGATCACGTCTGCCTGGGTCGTGTGAGATTTGATTGATTGCCATGTATTTCTTGAAGGCATGTTTAAAATGAATCTGGCGAGACAAGAGGTTTTTGTCGCTTATTCCACATCACCGCAAAAAATATTTATCCAGTCAAAATTTCAACGCTTCAAGCAGGCAAAGTATACGTCTTTTGTTTCAAGCGGAAAGTTTTGGAAAATCATTGTCGACGCGACATGTTTAATAACAGGTACCTTTATAACGTAGTAATAGGCATAGGTAGTGTTTAATTCTGTGATGCAATAAAAATAGCTCTGTTAAAAAATCTTGGAATTTTTTCCTAAAATAAACTGTGTTACATTCTGCGGGACTTTTTGTTATGAAAATGTGGAAACTTCCAACAATTTTATCATAAGAATGTAATATACCCGCGCCCACACCTATAAAATGTCATCATCATGCAAAATGCCTATGCTAGGCCTGTCAGAATGCTCTTAAGGCTAATTCCAGGATGTGATATGGCAATAATGATGATAATAATAAAAATTGCCTGACATACTTGTTACTTGTAAATCATTTGTTTGCTAATCACTAACAAACTCTTCTGCTGATTGCCTGATCTAAACTTTGTTTCGCTTGCAAATATTGGCAAACAATGTGATCATTGATCATGCACGTATATAAATAAACATACCTAAAACATATTCTTTTAAAAAGTGCGTTTTTAAATTTCAAGCGAAAAAAGCAAAAATTTGCATGCAAAATTATACCTACAACTTGTTACAAATTGACAGGTAAATTGTATGCTTCATAAAATCCTCATAAGAATTAGATATAATGTAATTATGGTACAGCAATGAAAATTGCCTACCCCATCCACTTGCCAGGTATGCATGACACATGACATGACCTGATCTCTATGGATGGTTCACTCACAACACCGTTTCTTCAGACTGATTGATTATGCCTGTCGTGTATTCACAAACTCACGAGGCAATTTGTTAATTTACTAAAAAAGTTATCTGCCTACGTTACACAATAGATTCCGGTTTAAGGTGGTGTATTGAGATGGCTTCTTCTAAGAACCCCTGGAGCAAAGCGTTTATTTAAGTATTCATAAATGAAACAAAAGCTTTATTTTGAAAATCCCATGATTCTTGGACATTTTACGTTGTGGATGCACAGCTTCCAGGTGTAAATAAAAAAGTATGAAAATTAGTTGCAGACAATGAGTAAATGTAGGCTTGCCATCATGGATTCCAGCAACAAACTTTTACGTCAGCAGCACATGCATGGGCATTTTGCTAATGCATTCGGGAGTACACCTTTAAAAGGAAAATTATAACTATTCTGCTAATTAAACGGGTAAAACTTTTATCATTACAACAAATATTCCTAGAATTTTGATTAAATATTAATTGTTGAAGAGGACATCATTTGTTGTAATAGCTATAACATGCATATTGTAGGATCATGAGACAATAAGTACCCCAAATCACAAGGTCTTTATACATATACTATTATATGTTCTACACCGATATATGTTTGAGAAGTGTTCAAAATTACTCCGCTGAATTGCAGATCCAATAGACTTTCAATGTCGAAGTAGATGGTAGTGAGTGTATGCTATCAAATCTGCAATATTAAAGTTTCACAATATACGCATTTTACTAACAAAAATCAAATCTAAGGTCACAAATCAATTTCCCCTTCACAATCTAACATTGTTCATTTCCGATACAAAGTAGGCAACTATAATACACATGTAATTCTGGTGCTAACTGGCAAATTAACAATATAATTGACAAAACTCATGTAAAAGCACATAAACTTGGCACATTACTTTAACAATCTCAACAAAACTTGA
Source organism: Orchesellides sinensis (assembly GCA_027744375.1). NCBI lineage: Eukaryota > Metazoa > Arthropoda > Collembola > Entomobryomorpha > Orchesellidae > Orchesellides > Orchesellides sinensis. Next base: position 26,644 of record JAHZNG010000162.1, read on the forward strand.
TTTTTTTACTCAAGTCTACACGAAAGCCAGCCGCACTGTAACATTACAAATCAATTAACAATCATCTTGATACCCATTCACATATTGATAGAAAATCTTATCAAATCGTAACCAATCATTTCTGACAAGATTATTCAATCAGATAAAATAACGAGCAAATACAGAAAAAATACCAAAATAATACTCATTTTTATACATTACATTCACAGTCAAATGGATGAAGTTGTTGATAATCATGATAAATGTGATCTTCATCAGCCAATTGGAAAAGAGTGCCATGGCTAAAGTCACAAGACAGTCAGTCAGTAAAAAAAATCTTTGGTATTCGTTAAGCATGTTAAGGTTGTTGAAAGTAGTACTTGGTTATCATAACATACAAGCTAAGGTACTAAAAACCACCTAAAATCAAGTCTTATTACATCTTTAATACCAAGTCTACAATTTAAGTCCATAAATAGAATTGCTGTCAGTCCACAACAGGTGAATTGTTGTTAATTACTTTTGACTATATCTATCTCATCTCGTATTATAACATAACATAAATTTATGCACACACTTACACGCATTTAAAGTCAGATTTTAAACTTATAAGTGTGAAGCAAATCCATGGCCTTTTCCTTGACCATAGGGCACACAATACAAATATAGTTAGCTGTGAAGTTGAAGTCAAGGTGTGATTACAAAAGTCAAAGCGAAAAATATATACAGGTGTCTTTGTGCAATTAAATACACAAGACATTATGTTAAGGAACAAAAAGTATTATTTAATCAGCGTGACTTGTTGTTGTAAGCATATTATTGTTATCCGTTGCCGTTTATGCCATGTATCCCAATCTGTTCCCATTCATTACCCAATTAATATTCCGGAAGTAGAGTGGGGGTGCAAAGAGTGAGTGAGCGCACCAAGCCTATTTCATTTTCAGGCAATAACAGTAATAATATAATATTGGTATATATATTTAAGGATAAGTATAAAAGCGTGCCTTTAAAATAAAGTAAATAAATCTCATCATTTTTCTTTGTTTTTGTATGGTAGTAGTGTCATACATAACTATATACTTGAATATAAATTATATACCTACCACAGCGACGTATGCATTTTACAACGACGCGGCGACACGCTTACTTGACGCGTATTGCTGTTTGCAAAAAAATACATGTAATTATGTGGGACTTGTGTGCTATTAGCCATGCATGCTCGAGTATTCAGCACACACGAAAATTCTTTTTAAATTTTTAAACCATTTAATTTTTTAGAGGCAGGAAGGAAGGAAGTAAAAAATATAGAGTTGATATAGAGTACATTTTATGAATGTATCATTTCATTTTTTATTTTATCTGTTTCAGCCAGAAGAACAAGTTTTTTGACGAAAATGAATGTGTAACTTTACTCAGAGTGAATTGCATTTTGGAGGGTTAGTTATTACATAACAAGAAAACAAGAGTAATGGTTCTTGATGTTATCCAAATATTATAATGAAATGCACATGCATGCAAAAATAAAAATGTTATGCGCTGTAGGATACACATGCATTAATATCAGAAAGTGTTATAGCCTCCCTGTAAGATACATGTTTGACATGCTCTAATGATTCCTGTTGACACTTGACACTTTGTGCACAAAATATACAAGGGACAGCATGCATAATGCATAGATAACAGTCATGGGAAAAAAGATGGATTATGCAAATAAATGTACAATGCTACACAAAATCATTTAAGTAGTTACTTATGTACCTTTCAATTTTCTGTATGCAAATATACATGGAAAGAACAACTAGAAGATACAATTAGTGCATAAAAGGATATTTAAGATGGCTAGAGGAGAAACCCATGCATTTCAACGGAAATTTTCCATAAATTGATTGAATTTAAGGTAGTACATAAGTTGAGATCAAGAAGCGCTACGGGTACACTTGACATTCGTTATGATTTCTTAAAATTATGAATTTGTAGACAACCTTAGCTAGACTAAGCTTCGTAAGTTGTGTTTAATTTAAATGTGAGTAGTATGTCCTGGACATTTGATCAACATTTTAACGCATACGTAAAATATACATATTTAAAATTTAATCTCACAAAAACTTTACACCAGAAAAGCTTCCTATTCTTTCTCCGGAGCTGAATGCCAATGCGAACATTGACCCACACAACATGCCAACGCTTGTTTTTTTTGTGCATTTTGTTTATTTGTCCATGAATATGCGTACACACACACACACACATCATTATCACCATAAAGCAGGAGCAACAATGTAACAATGCACGACTAAATAATACTAATGCTCCTCATTATACATTATTTCTCCACGCACACATCAACATTAAAATGCGTACGACATTGCATTACTCAAAGTGATTATGTTTTACTCATTCATGGTCCATTCCATATATACAACAAGTCTTATAAAAAGGACGCCTCTGTTCATGTCCATCCGTTAAAAAAGTCTCATTATAAATTGTTCCCTCATCATCAACATATCGTGATATGATGTAATGTGTTTACCTTTTGAAGTGAAACACTTTTTTATATTAAAAGCGAAAAGGATTCATGATGACAATGTCCTCTTGAAAATTCAACCTTGAACTTTTGCATAGGAGTCTCAACTAAAATACAAATCGGATTTACTTTTACACCACGCATGCATGTTAGTTTTTTATGATGACTACGCGTGAATCGACTGTAAAAAACAGTTTTGCTATTTAGCAGCTTTTTTAAAAGTTTGCAGCGGAATTTGCAGCTCAAAAGAATGACGACGATGGTGGGGTTGGTGGTGTGGTATGTATGTGTGCGGTTGTTGTACATGCCACCACCACGATGGTGGTGTGTCCATTAACCTTCTTGGAAAAAAATATTTAGTGTTAATTAGTCTGAGCTCTTTTGTCGCTTACACATGTTTTTTATGACAGGCAATTCACGCTTTCTTAAAAGATCATTTTTCTCGAAAAGCAAATTGATTTTCACAATTGGAAACACGCTCAATGAGGAGGGTGGAAAAGGAGATGCCGACATGGCTCTTGCTATAAAGTTCATGAAACTTGAGACGCCGAGGTACACAGGTAAGGAGTAACGAGGTTCATTACATCAGGCAAGACACATAAATCATTACGCGCTTTATTGTTCTATTTGTCAAAAATCGTGAAAATGATAAAAGGGAGCAAGGCTGTATGATTTTTTTCAAATCCAGAGTGCACTTGATGCACATTTTGTGGATCCCATTAAAAAATACAGAAAACTTGGGTTTTTGTTTTTAAACAGTAAATTGTATTATTATTATTGAGTCGTATAAAAAATGCTTGTTGAGTAATAAAATATCGCCCCATATAACATTCATTCTGAAATCATGGTGAATTAGAAGTGACAGCACTAAGTCAAACAAAAATTTACTGCGAGCGATGCGAAAGGATTATGCTGTTGCGTATTATTGAGCAATATTTATTGGATTGAAAAGAAAAGGAATGTAAATTTTGTGGAATGTATAGAATAACGGCAAATATACAACCTATCGCCGAGCCAGGCCGCCTTTTATACGGAATGCAATAATATGATAGCTTGTTTGCAGATTTTGTTTTTTGAAAGGTATTTTGAATTCAAGTTGTCACTCTAAACTTCACTCATCCGTAAAAATGGAGGTGGTGACGCATTAAAGTTGGCGATACGTCTGAGACTTTAAAACTACGACACGGGGGTAACAAGCAATGTGGAAGGATTGATTTTTATAAAAATCTGTTTGGAAGTAACATTTGTAGTATTTTACCTGTTCCCTCAATGTTGTTGTACTCGATATAACAAACAATGATAACATCAACTCAAATATAAGTTCTTCTTACCAACAGTGTCTTATTCGTCTTAAATTTAAAAACTATAGAATAGCGTTGAGCTAAACATTCATTCTATATTTGGATATTGATTGTTGTTGACACTTAACGAAAAGTAATCCACGTTATACTTTAAATTTAAGTAAATAATGTCAATAACTGCTATATAAATACTTACATAATATGTACAGGTGTATAAATTTAGTTTTGCACCAACATCGCCATTGGTATTATCAGCTCGCTTCTAGTTTGCATAGTTCTAAACAGAAAAGCTTAGCCGAGCGGACATAGGAACACCCATGACGAGTTAAAAAGTTATTGCAAAGACACTTTAGACTAAAAATCAAGGAAACAGGGAAATACATGACATTATCCCATTAGTAGTTTTTATTATTGGTAGTATTAAAACTAATTTCCTTCCGACCGGAAGTAAATAAGACTACAGTATAAAAGTAAGCATTATTTGCACTTACATATTATGCGCTCACATAAACACACACCTTCCGAATTACTTTACATATTTGGGCATGGCTGAATGTGCAATTTGCTCTCGTAAAAAATTCTATTAAGCGTAACGCATTCAAGTGTGAGCAATTGGCCACATTTTCAGTGTCCTTCCTCTTTCCTTTTTAAATACCAATTTCAAGCTAAACTACACATCCAAAAAAATATCATTAGAGCCTACCCAATTGAACTACATTAAAAATTATGTAGGGAAAAAGATAAATTCATGCAAAATAGTGGAGATAGAGAAGGCTACCGTGTGTAATTGAAGTGCATGAGTGGAGCTGAGAACTGCATACCACACAGCGCATAACCGCAGCAGTAACCAAATTAATTAACCTTATTTTTTAACCCATTCCATTCTCCCATGTAAGCTTTAAGGCATACATATCCATTTGTGACGTAAGGAAGAAAGGAAGTTTTTGGTCTCACACACGCTCTAGCACTACTGACGCAGACTGTGGAAACCGGAAATTCCAAATGTTTGTTTTATATCGCACAAGTAACTAATAAAAACACAACGCTTGTAAATTTAGCGAATCGGCAGTTGCAATTCAGTGGACACGCTCAGGGAAGCATATAGCAACACAAATTATGGACAAAACATGTTTCAAAAGCTGTCTCGCTTATCATCAGTATGGGAGATTCCCAAAAGAGACCTTCACTGGATACCCAAAATCATTGTTGTCCTTTCTAATTATACACGCATCTAATTCATTGTCAGCAAGGATGAAGATAATTGTCGAGACAGATATATAGGAGCTTGATGTTTTCCCTTTCCCGTCGAATTTTTTTGTTCAGACCTTCGATCTCATTATCCTAACCAAAAACTATTGACCAGTGAATGGTCTCTTTTAATCAATAGCGTTAGCCGACAATTTTAGAAATGAATCTTACATTTTTGTACCTACTTATGCATAGCATTGCAAACCACTGCCCCTACCTAAAGTGCACTTTTTGTTTAATTTTTCATAAATATCATTATCTGATACTTATCTTATTTTGTTATCATTTACGTATTATTCCTTTTCGCTGAGTCAGTAGATTATTGTCGAGCTAAAAAATTCTTTGCTTCATGGAGCTCAACTCTTCCTGCATCTGTATATACGCAGTGCTTTGATGTACGTATGACTTCAATTAACAACTACCTACCCTCCTCATCAGACATATATTATCAAAAGTATCTTGTGAAGATTACAATCCTTAAAACAATGTTGCACTATGCAGTACTTAAAATACTGTGTACTACACAGTTATTCCGTACCTATTAATTTATACTATTTCACCTTTATATTATGATTAAAATTGCATTATTGCAGTACACAAAATATTATGCAGTTTGTAAAAAGAACTACATTTATCATTATACCCTAAACAATTGAGCAAGCTTCAGGGATGACAATGATAAAAACAGTTTTTGAACTTACAAAAGTCATTCATTGTATAGATACAACTTTAGGTACGTATTTATATATATGTCTGAGTGAGCTGAAATGAAGAAATATCCTGAAAATCTTTTTTTACTGCACACATTAATTTTTGGGTGTTGCACACTAAACTAAAAGGAATGCCATGTGAAACAACCGCTTCAGAAACTGGTAGCAATTGCCAAATCATCTTTTTTTTCGAATCTCTTTTATTGTGTCCATATTTATATGCATACTTATACATTTGGTAACATGACAGAGACCTAAAAAACGACACTTTTATATTAAATGACACTGCTACACTTGTTGGCGTACCACCACCAGTACCGAGCAATTTTTATTTTAGCAGTAGTTTGCTCTGATTGATGACAGATTTGGTAGCCTCACCCCTTGTCTTTCACCTTTGTTACGTGAATTCCTATGCAAATACGAAATACAAAGCAAATATAATATCCTACCTCACTACTTAACTACCATTGCTGTACCAAGCCAAACCACCATCATATCGCCACACGTAATCCAACTAATTATTAAGTGCTTAGTAGATGAGTGGTTATGATCAGACTATTATATAGTTAATGTTTCACTAGGATTGTCTGTCTGTCCAACCACCAGTTTACTAAATTAGTAATTCAAAGACAAAGACACCTTTAGGAACCATTCTGTTCATTTTGTTAGTAGAATTCGCTTGCAGCGTTTTATTTTTTTATCCTTGCATTGCACTACCAAGCACACTCTATTGCTTATTATCCCTTTCAGTAAACAATAATTTTTTGAGACCTTTTTTATATATCTACATCATTTATCATCGTGTGTGATTGCTCAAAAACACGCTCAACATCTCCATGTACAAAGACACACATACAATAAGGAAGTCATAGAAAAACGCTCAATTTAATAATAAAAACAGTCATCTGGTGTATATTTTCTTATTGATCTATTTTAAACCTAATATTTATGACAATGATGATTGTCAGTTTTGAAATGTGAAGGAGCATACATATAGTCACATGCAACGAGGTTGAGGGTTTGATGGATTTAGTATGCACGGTGACAGATCCCAATTGGAGATTAAAATATTTACAACTCATTCCTACCATCCAAAATCAATAAGAATTTAGGGATGGGGTTGATAACGATATGATACGATGATGACTTTTGACTTGGATGTGCATGTCATTCAGTATTACATGAAATGTGAAGTATTTCTGTGGTCTTGGTGTATAGAGTGCCGTTTTGCGTTGCGTGAGTAAAATTTGCAAAGGCATACCACGCGTCCTTACTTTACGTTAGTTACTTAAAGACCTCCCTTTGTCTTGCTTTGCTGCTTTGATGATTTTTTAGGGCAGCCTTTGTACACTTTATGTAAAGGTATGGCATGGTAAGTTTAGTGTAAGCCTATAAATCCGATTCACTGTCAATTTCGCATAGAAAAATGAAAACGATCTGAAGAAAATGAAGCAAATCATTATTGAGGCAGTCATATCGGCCGTCACCGTGTGATTAACATAATGTCACTTTATTAACATATCTTATCGTAGCGCCACAAGAATATACATACGACGGTGTGATTAAATAGGCTTAGAAGAATTTGTGTATCTCTCACAATGATAGAGATGATGGAATGAAGTGAAGGATCATATGCCTGCTTGTGATAATTCCTATAAAGTTATACTTAATGTATAACTTTTAGTTCACATCGTATAAGCATAAATTATAAATAAGATGAGAAATCATCAGAGTCATCATCCATGTTGCACTGATTGTGGTTGGGATTTGATAGACGAGGTTTGCAGTATTTTAGTCTAGTATGAATATTTTTCATGTGCACATTCATCCTTTCTACAGTTTACCTTTTATTCCCATACTCATTTCTTCATCCCATTCCCACCACCAGCAATATATGTTTGATCGCAAAAATCTACATACAAAATCCCATCTTTTTCCTAAATAACTGTCGTCACTTCAATGATGGGAAATGTGTCTGAGAGGGATTACGCATTTTACAATCTCATTGTGTTACCTAACAAAATGTCTTTTACATTCCTTTGTTCAAGTCTGCTGAAGAATAAAAAGAGAAGAATTCGGGAAACCGCAGGAATATAGGAAAAGGCTAGAAAAAGAAGAATTGAGCATGACAAAAAAAATGTCTCTGGTTAGGTATTATTTTTATGTAGGCACTCCGCTTCTCTATTCTTCTCTGCTCGAGTTTAAATCTGTGCCAGTAAAATGGATGTGGTCAGATGAAAAGTGGAGGAATAAGGCTCTCTGATGTAAAGTGGGGAATGCATTAAATTCGAATGTAGGTCTTTTATACTATGGAATATAATTGCACTTGACAAGCTACAGATGAAATTGAAAGAAACTGGGATTTTTATTGTTTTGCTAAAATGAAGGGTTGATTTAGCTACCTGCTTTTTGCAAACCCACACATTCGCAATGGTTTGAAAGAAAAAGGGGGAAGTGCATCGAAAACAATTCAAGATAGGAGCAATTATTATATAAATCTGTAATCGTTGTCTGTGTGTGTCTCACGCAACCAAACAAAACAGCAGTGGCGACATTTACCTGAAAACTGCTTGTTTTTTAGAAGCCTCTTATACATCCATCCATCTCTCACTGTTTTAAATCTTTGTGTTGTCATTTGAATGCATACAATAAATGCAACCATCGTTATCAATTATCTTGTTTATGAAGGAAAACACGCTGTGTGCACTTTACGAGATTCTTGTAGATGATTTCTTAAAATTTGCACTTCATCATTTGCACTAATCTATATATCTTGTACCTATAATAGCATCCTACGTATATACTACGTGGTTTGTTCGAAATAGCAATAAAATTGTTTGTTAAATACCCTTACGCTACATTTGTACATGTAAAGCATGATTCCCTTCACGTGCATCTCTCTATCTATTCTAGGATGATGATACCACTTTAAAGACTTTTACTTTCGGAGTGAGCAAGCGAGAGAAAGGGCCTAAAGATTTTTTTTTCTGTTTCACCCTCTGTTGATCTCTGTACATTTGCCATCATCATATGTAACGCAATGCAATTCATTGCACATTTTTTGGGCTTCGTGTAGCAAGGTTCGTTTTTAGTTTAATATTTTTGTACGTTTCTTGTAACATGAGCTGCTTTGGGATATACATGGAGGAGGAGTTGTAATACACTCAGGCAGACCTTTTTTATTGTGCTCCCCAACTGACAAAAATAATAAGCTTAAAACAATAAAACATAGACATAGAGCTAAATTGTGATTATGATTTAAAGACTGTATCAATACTTAACTGTATTCATATTAATGTTGTATAGTAATATCACGAAATCATGGCGGCACGGCATAATATGTTTTTTAATAGTGATTACTTTTGATAGCCTCTAATGTCTGTTTTGCTTCTCTGAAGCCATAAAGGCTGAAAATAACATGAAAATGTCCTAGTTGAGCAGCGACTAACCAATTAGGTCACCATTTATACCTATTTGCTTGCACACGTACATATTATGATAAACATGAATCATGAATCCTTTTCCACTATTTTACCTCAACCAATCCATATCTCCTGTTTTTTCTTTTTCGTCTCCAAAATTTAATTTTTTAATCTAACTATGAAGAACGTGAGCCTTTTGTTTTTATCTGCATTTACAATGTATACCTAATAAAATACTTATGACGATGTGGATTATGATTATGATAAGCATGCTAAACAAATCGCTGTTAGGATTAGAGATTGAAAAGAGGAATGTGAATTATATTAAAGCATGTGGTTACTCTTCTACCTATTGCATGATGCCTACAATGTGTACTTAAGTCTAAACAATTTTTCATTATTACGCATCCTTATTTCATCCCGTGGACAAAAATTATAGTAATCTTTTGTCATACTTTTACAAAATCGAATCAAAATGAGGTGTCCTTTGAAGAAATGGTTTTCATTTTATAATATGCCATGGTCAGCGGCTTCTTTCAGAAAACTATATGTTCTATCCGCAGCTTGTCGTTGTCTTCATCCTTCTAAATGATAAAGAAGAATATAATTATGAATGATTACTACAATTTTTAATGTTTAGTTTGGTAATATATGTTTTGTTAAGGACTGTAGATCAGGCCAGGGGCCACACACACAGAGGTAACCGCAATATTTCCTAAATTCATAGTTAAATTATATTCTGTTTCAGAATATATTATGGTTCATGATTCAAGACGTGACAGTTGATTGCTTTTAAAATCTGTTTGCAATTTGCCTTTTCTTCAATTCCATGAAACATCTTTTATCCACGTCGTCGAAAATAAATGAAATACTGGTATTGAACGGCGGATTATATCAGATCGTACAACTCCACTGTGGTTGGTTTAGAGTTTAGACTTATAGGTCCATCAGTTTGTATTCACTTTGAATTGCAGTTTATATTTAGTTGGAGCAAATTTGGTTGAAAACAACAAACTCGTGAGTATAATCATAACATAACCATACATGCATATTCTAGCTATATAGAACATACGTTCTATACAAAATAATACGGATATCGCTATAATTCTGCATTTAATTGCAATTTACTCAAGTTTACTACGCCTGCTTCCCTGACTGAGTCAAGAATTAAAGCGTGTATGAGCATTGCACTCATATTATCAAGCCCTTGTCAAGGATATTTTATTTGCACACATAAATGAATGCATATATAGCATTTTTTGGAAGTGAATAATAATTTAACAGCAAGGGTGAGAAAAATAATGTATACACTTGTGCAGTTTTTTGATAATGATATTATAATCATGTATTGTAACAGCCATATGCTTTCGTTATATACGTTAAAAAACTTCTGAAATGAATTTTTTTGGTAGGTTCTTCAGATCGTTCCACTACCTGACACCACCAAACTCCAATCATATCTCTACATAAAACACAGCCTTGCCTTTTCAGATTCCATAAAGAATAACATATTATGCCATGCAAATAACTTTTTATTTGCAGCATCTGACTGAGCCCTTTACTGTCTATGCATGTTTTTAACGAAGCATATTGAGCGGTTAAACGTACCAAAAAATTTCACTTCTCAATTCTCTCTCTCTCTTATTCGTTTCCTTCATTCTCAGCTTCTCAACAGTGATTTGTACTTGGCTTTGGCTTCCTCCCTCTCATAATATAATACCGCATCATCATTCATTTCTTAGTATATGTTATCCTCAATCTTAGTGATACAGTTAAAATGCATTTGCGTTTTATATGTATTCAATGATCACATACACACAACAGGTGTACTTTATTGAAACTTTTCAAAAAAAATCTGCTTCTGCTAACGTACATAGTATTAATATTTATACACCCAGAAATAACCCTTTAATACATACGTAAGCCTTATGATCGTGGTAAAATCCAAGGGAATTTATATTTTTGCACTTTTTTCTTAAGCTGAAGCTCATAGAGGCATTACGATATAGGTACTTGGGATACAGTACACTTTTATGTACATCATAGTAATAGTAATAAAAAAAGGGCATGGCTCAAACGTCAATTTTATGCACCGCAACACTGATCACCAAACAACTTTAACTGTTGCTGTGTGTTGCACTCAACCAAGTATGTATCATTGCAGAATAGTTATGAATATGATAAGATATATACATAAGCAGTCTGCCTTAAGAGATATATCTACCGACAGAAAAATGGCGATAGAGAAAAGATTATAAAAATATCAAAATAATAAGTGTATAAGTATCCTTCATCATCATCATCAACAACAACAAGAGCACATCACATGCATTGTTGCAACTTGAGTGTATTTATGTATATAAGCGTCCCTTTGGTGTTTTTTACACACTGAGTGAACACAAAAACCGAGAGTGAATTTACTTTCGATTCATGAGCACTTCTCTTTTGTTACATGGCATTTACTGCATATTATATGGCTGCACATTTGCACATATTATTACTATTTGTATACATAAAATTAGCGCATATTGTTATACACCTGCACTATATCAATTGTTTGGGATATACACGCATATATACTCATTCTAAACCAAACTATTATTATTTATTAGTATTATTTAGTTTTAAAAGAGTTAGTTTACAAATGGATATTATTGTTGTTTTGTGTGGTGTGGTTTGGAGAGATAGTTTTCAGTGTGACAAGAGAGGACATTATCCCTATACACACACGTATAACATACATATACATTTAACATGGCATTGTTTGTGTTAAAGGGAGCCTTTTCATTGTTGCAATTCTCAAGTAGTATTATAATATGCCTGTCTGTATAATGTGCTTGCACCAACTACTGTTTGATATGAGCAGTTAGTTTTTTTGCATTGTTGAGTTCATTCCTCAACTATTGTTAAGAGTAGAGGGGTATGTTATGTGTATGTATTAAATGGTAACTGTCAGACAGTCGATTGTTATTCGAAAAGCTAACTGTTACTGTCTAACTTGCTTTGCAACTGGTATAGGGTTTACCAGTGACTGTGTGTGTGACTACATAATATCGTATGATAAAATGATAAATGGCTCTAGCTCCTCTAAAAAACATTCAAGTTTCATAAGACAAGACAAGGGACCCCTGTGATACAAAAGTGTGTGTGTGTGTAAGGATTATACAAGTGATTGTTGTTGACTTGTGCATTAGAAGAATTTTCAATACAAGTCTTTCTCTTTGCATTGTTGCATTTAATTTTTGCAGTCGCACAAAACTGCAGTGGTGTGCTGAAGTGATCATATAATGCTTAGATAACACAGATACCCATTTGCATACACAATATTTTTTTTTACTGATTACATTATTATTTTGAGGTAACACTAATTCCAAGGGATACAAGACTTCCTTCGTTGATGGAGTGGAGTTGTCGTTGACGTCGTCATTGCTCCTGCATATTAGTGCTATTGCTGTGATTATTCAACAGTTTTTTTTCGTGTTGTATTGATAAGACAGATAGATAATGTGGATGTGGAGTGTACTGCATATAGTGAATGAGTACACACAATTTTTTTTATTAGGATTCTATCTCTTAGTTAGAACAAAGTCACACAACTATTTTCTCATTCATTTCTGTGCCTAGCGAGCTCCCTTGCACACAGAAAGCGCATCAAATGTCTCTCCCCCGTCTTTTTGACTTTTAATTAATGTTAAATTCTACATAAAGAACATTTTTACTCATAACGTTATAATTATTGTACTCTTTGTGGTGGTGACTTTAATTTGGTGAGTGAAGGTTTGGATTGTGTGCGTGTGTGTCTGTTTTCATGGAGCATTGTTATCGGATTGGATTATTGTGGTGTGATACCCGTGTTTATCCATAATCAATACTGTGTGCTTATCAAACTCTAAACAGGACTTTTCGGTTTGGTGCATTCATTTTTGGAAAAACAATATGGATTAAGTGAACATTTTGGAACTATCAAATAAGGACTTTTTTCTCTTCTTCTTTATTCTCCTGCTAAAATTTTAATTTTCAACTAAATCGTTTTTAAAGTGCTTCATCACAAATGGGATCTTCTTACTGTTGGGAACTTTGGACTAAAGATCGCGTTATTTTAACATAATTTCTAATAAAAAGGAAAAAATCATTCTTGAAAAAAAAAGTTTTTAAATTTTTTTCTCTAAAAATTTGAATTCGACCACATGAAAGAATTGGTTTTAANAAAAAAAAGTTTTTAAATTTTTTTCTCTAAAAATTTGAATTCGACCACATGAAAGAATTGGTTTTAACCTTTTTCATATTGCACTTGAAAAATCCACACAAATTTTTCACTTTCGTTTTCTACACATCGTTAATAAAAAGTAATATTGCTCTTTGTGCATACAAAATACACACAAAATTACTATTATAATACCAGCTTTAACATTCTCTCTACAATTTTTATACTTCGGCTGCCCCTATATATGTATAACAAATACATACTTACATAGTACAACAATATAATCTGCAACAATTCTACTATGCAAAAAGGAAGAAGGTTGCCGAGAGAAGAATATATTTTTACGCAAAGCTTCAGCTGAAAGTGAATCTATTTTTTGTAAATTTGCCATATTTCTTCATTTTTACTGCATTGGAAAAAAACACCACCGTCATCTTTACCACGTGTGTGCATTTTAAATATATTTCTTTGAAAAGTAAAGTCATAGTGCACCACTGAAGTACATAAGTACTCGGGCGAAACATCAGGATATACCGTGATAATTTTTACGTGATTTGAAATTTCCATTTGGATTATAGCAGCAGCTCTGTTATATTTTGGATATAACGCAAGGGGCGGAATATTATCATTTGGATAGCGTTAAAGTATGAGGTAAGCAATATAGTAATGATTACTTAATCAAATAAACAACGGCACTTTTTATTGGGCTCAATTTAGTTGACAAAAAAGTCATAGGAGTGTAGGTGTACAAAAAAGGGTACACGTAAAGTCAATAATTGGGAAGTTGAGGGCGGTGTCTCAACCCTTTTCTTCCCATCTCTATAAAAAACATTACTTTTTATCTGTCACTCATCCAAAAAAACAGATTTCATTGGATTGATAACATTTGAGCTTTAAGTTAGCATAATTATTCTTAAACGTTGAGAATTTTTATGTGTTTATTTCTACTTTACTGACTTTCCCTCTCATTTGTGTTATTGTACACTGGCTTTTTTTCAATACAAAAAAGAGGCGACATAAAAAAAGAGAGCACAATTTACTCTGTTACAAATCTTACTATCCAAGCCACAGAAACTACCAACAACACGTCCAACTTTTGTTCTTTTCTTCTTCTGTGGTAAAAAATAGTAAAAGGAAAAAAAGGAACGTGCTTCAGCGTTTCCTCTTCAATTTGCTCCTGATAATATGAGCTTTTGTCAACTTTTTTTCGAGAGCAGAGCCGCTATAATTGTCACGCACAACACAATTATATTCCACGCGTGCGTTTTTAGCTTCAGCGTTTCCTCTTCAATTTGCTCCTGATAATATGAGCTTTTGTCAACTTTTTTTCGAGAGCAGAGCCGCTATAATTGTCACGCACAACACAATTATATTCCACGCGTGCGCTTTTTTAATTTTACCTTTAAAAATTTCCAATAATTACATTAAAGAAGTACAATGTCAACCTCAAACAAATTATTACATATGGGTTTGCCAATGGCTATGGCAAACATATGTCGATATGTCAAATCTTAATTGCAATCAATTCACTTCTGTCCTCTGATATCAAACAAGCCATAATTAGAATACGCATCCTTCATTAAAACCAGTGTAAAAGCGGATGCACGTTTTAAAAAGTTGCACATATCGACATCATTATTATAACAAGGTGTATAAATGCTCAAGATAAGTACATACATACGTATAATCGTCACCATCATCAAGTTTAGACTTGACTATTGAACTTATCCCGTCTAAATATCAATAAAACCTCTAATAAACAAACAAGGGAATGACGGCGAGAGTGAAATGCTTGCGCAACTTCACACCGCAGCAGTATATAACGTTATTATCATACGCATTGTCATTTAAATTTTTTATCATTACTATCACCACCACCACCGCTCCTTTTACAGTGTTGATGAGTGAGAGGAGCTCAAGAGATTTGTATCGTGTGTGATTCATAATTCTGGTATGAAAATAAAATCGATTTAAAAGAGCACTCTGTATGAAAAGCTCTTTTTGTGTTTAATGTAACGGTATATATTAGCTGTAACTTTATCAACAGCAGCATACCAGCAACAGCCTGTCAGCCACGTTCACTATCATCAGAGAAGTAAGCTAACTGTGCATTTTTTCCTACCCCTTTTCATCGTTTTCTCATGAAAAAGACCGGATTGACTCAGAAGCAAAGAAGAAGAGAGGAGGAAGTGTTGTTTTTTATACTGTAATTGTTGAAACAGGCTAGCCGCTTGAATCATGTCATGTTGATCATGATAATGATGATGAGTTGAATTGGAGAGGTCTCAACAAGTTGTTCCTACAAAGAATATCCGTTTCTTGTTTTACAAACTTTTGATCTCCATTCATTGAAAAAAGTATGCATGGGAAATCTCCTATTTCCTACATTTTTCCACAAAATACTCCTGAATGGGCGTTAAAGGAAACTTTTAAAGTAGTAGAGTAGACTTGGTTAACTTAAATAGAGTTGAGGAAATACCTTGAACCTAATAATATACATATGTATTTGTAAGTCAGTATGAAATACATTTT
>JAHZNG010000163.1:0-12488 GCA_027744375.1 Orchesellides sinensis
GCTGGACTGTAGTCAGAGGGAATTAGCGTTTTCAATTTGAGAGATTTGAACAAAATATTACTGCAGTGACGGGCTGTGTCAGAGAAGCTTCATTCACAAGCAAGAGTAAATTAACAGTTTGCGAGTTTGAAAAGTCAAATACGCTTAGCGGCGTCAACTCATCCACAAAGTTATCAGAGCCAAACTTAATTTTTATGAGGGTGCAACTCGTGTAAAATTTTTGTTGCCACTTTGCTTCCATCCGTGAACGGCAGCTTTTCCAGTCGCCACCACTACGGCCATTATAACGAGGATGCAGCTTTATCTGCTCAAAAACCTGTTTCGATTTGACAAACACACCCACCATTCCTCCCAAGCACACCATAATCCCCAGAATAGCATCGATGTTTAGCATGAGTGATACAGCAAGCAAAGGGATGTTGTCTGATGTCCATGGTACCTTAACCAATGCAGTTAAACTTAATGACATTGCCATGATTGCAGCAGAAATAAACAAAACCGTAAATGTTTTTTGTTGGATGTGGTTGGAAATGGTGTTGAGTAATTGAATATTTCTATACATCAGGCCAGTGCGGTATACTGATACTGTGCCGCTGTTGTAAACTTTCTGAAAACTGCCAAAAAAGTAATTTGTTTTAAAGTTTGAAGCATTTTTCTAAGATTTAACGAGTTACAAATTTTTACGTGGTAAGATGATCCTTTAAAGCGGAAGTGCTTAGTGTCTGAATTACACCGATGGCAAATGATGTAACCTGTAGGCACATAGCCCACATCCAATGGTTTAAGACGAAAACTCCAATTTTTGTTAATAATCTTGGAACTCCAGATTGTATTGAATTGTAAGAGCATTCGTCCAAAATCCAGTAGAAGCACAAGGTTCTCTTGCATGGATTTCCGAAATGGAGTCCATACACGATAAAGCTAGGAAGGATAAGCTCACTTATCCCCATGCTTAATGCAAAGAGCAGGTTTAATTTTTCTGTAAGTGATCTGTCGGATAACTTAATGGTATCTGTGAAATTAAACGACAAATTTATGGGACATTCGATATATCATATAATTTAAGGTATTATTATTAAATGACTTTACCTGATGGATAATTGGAATAAAATTTAAACAAATTGTTGACAAAGAAAACGATTTCGTCTGCTTTTCTTCTACAAATCCACATATAGATACAGGAGCCAATGTAAATTGTTGTTAGTAGACCATCCTGTACTTTGGAAAATATCGGCTGGTCCTTGCTAGCCAGTGCAAATTGCAGAATGGTTGTTAAGGTCACAAAGATATGCACATAGTATAGCAGCTTCATCTTCACCGATGTCCACTTCCCCTTGACCAATGTCACCGACTCAAGGTCAGAATCCCATTTGTATTGCACGCTATTCAAGATTTCCGCCATTCGACATAGATATCCAAATAAATTCTTGTTTTCTTTCAACATTTTAAGATTTTACTAAGTGTAAACTAGATTTTTAGTTAACCTGATAGACAGTTTTAATGTGGCTTTATCAAAATTTGGCTGCTAGTAAACCGAAGAAGCAATTTAAGTTCGTATTTGCTTTCTAATCGGGATTAATGTGTTAAATATGATTCTTTTCTTAAAGCCGTAAGGATTAAATAATAATATATTTTTTGCTATTAAGTGAGGTGTGGCAGGCAGAATGGCATTCCGGCATATAATATTGACAGTGATGACAGAAAGCTTGTCTTTTTAGTTTCACGCTGTCTGCATTTCTAATAATTCATCGGTGCGATATTTCTTCACTTCTTTTTCAGGCGAGGAACCGATCAAATTCATTATTTAATTTATTTTTTACCCCTTACCAAATTTTACTGTTTAGCTTTATAGTAATCCTAGGTAAATTAATAAATAAGTGATGCTTTGCTGACGTGGAAAAGTATTACGCTTTGGGCTGTCAGAATTGTAATAATTTCATGGCATTCATATCCGGGATTTTTGCAACCCTTAGAAAGCCAGCGAGAATTGTCAGCTCGTTTTAATAATCAAATGTATTTTGCCAACGCCAGTGCATTTAAAATTGAGAAGGGGTTCACTGATCAATCATTCAAACATCTCGTTTAAACCAAATATTTCACAATGCCCGTTAGTCTGAACAAAATTGCTTATTTCTAATGTCACTCACTTGGTATAAAATTAAGCTTTTAATTATTCCTATGTTATGCTGTGTAAAGCATTATAGCCACGTATGTAATATTATATATAACTTATAAATATTCACAACATATAACCCTGCAGTTACCAAATAACCAAGTAAATAGTTGACGCAAGATGTAATACTATGGAAGCAGTGAATGCTGATGCAAACATTCACCTTATATACCACTGGCATATTTTTCCACATTTGATTTCCAAAAAATAGCCTATTAATTTTTTGTTAATATAATCATCCAAACATACCATTTGTTTTTGCTAATATAGCCATCAAAAAATACCATTTAGATAAATTTTACATTGAGCTATCTAAATATATCGTTTTCGTATGTAAGACCATCAAAAATACCCTATATCGAATTTTTTACTTTGTACCATAAAATATCCCCCAAACATTTGTTGGTGGTACAAAATATACCCCTTGGATATTTTTATTGTAATGCTTGAAATACGAGATAAAACGGTTTTCTTCGTACGTAACGGTTTTATTTATCAACCGATCTTGCTGACTAACGAAGTTGACCTGTCTTTTATACCGTTTGACCTATATGCCAATTTTCATGGGCTTCGGTCAATTCGTTTTTGAGCTATCATGTCCACAGACGGACACACAGACACACGTCAATGGTAATCACATAAAACATCTTCAGCTTTGCTTTCGCTGCTTAATAATATGTTAATAAAAATCATAATAATGTTTGATGACAATCCAAGGACTGTATCAAGCCCATCTTATGCTAAAACTGTTAGGTAGGTGGTAGATCCACTCCAAAAGAATAACTATTTATTGCGGGGATGACAAAGGCGAATTTTTAAATAACTGTGTCGCAGCTTTCCAGTTTCAGTAAAGAATACAGGCTTCTTGAATTTTTCCATGGTCAAATCGTCATGCTTAAAAAATTAAATAACTAATAACTCAGATCGTTTTAATGTGTCATTAAACCAACTTCAATGGTTTAATGTGTGGTTCTGGGAACCTTGGGTGACCGAAGAAGGCTCTGGGGACCTTATGTGACCGAAGGGGGCTCTGGAGACCTTGGGTGACTGAAGGGGGTTTTGGGGACCTTGGAAGACTGGAGGGGACTCTGGGGACCTTGGATAACCGAAAGGGACTCTGGTGTCCTTGGGTAAATGAAGGGGGCTTTGGGGACCTTGGGTGACCGAAGGGGGCTCTGGTGTACCTGGAGACCGCATTGATCTTCGGGATCTCTGACTGTATGGAATTTTGTGGTCTAAGAGAGCCATAAATTACTAGTGGTTGACAAAATTGCACTCATATTATGCTGGTTTTCTTGTATTAATCAACAAACCCAAATTCAAAGAAGTAAACCCAAAACCGCTACATTGGCAGCCCATCGTGGATTACAACAAATTTCTGTGTGAACTTGGCGCAAAATAGATGGATAGAATATTAACTGCCGGTGCAGAATAGTTAGATAACGGTAGAATCCACAATATCATCATTCGATAAGAAGAGCATTGAAGTTAGAGAACCTCAATCATTACATTGGCCAACGGTTATCAAACCAAACCCTCCTATCCTTCACTCCTTCAAAAATTTTAAATTTAGTTTTTTGGAGAGTAAAGAGTGTACTTGGTTATACAAAACAGCTACTGAAAATCCCAGGTCATTATTTTCAGAAATAAAGATTTTTTGTATTTAAAAACTTTTGCCTTGTCATTTTGTCACATTACCTCAGGAATTAACGGGTTAATGCCATTTAACAGGATTTCCTTCTTGGTCAAGGCAATGTATTTAGTGATGGATATGTTTTAGAAAACAGTGTTTTAATCCGCCTTGTTTGTTTTGTTTATGTATTTGTTTATTGAAAAACGCAAAACATATTTATTTTAAAACAAAACATTCGATTTTGTTTTTGTCATTAAACAAGACGGCAAAACGCGTTTTTCAGTTTAAAGAGTGTTTCTAAAATTAATGTTTGTACACACGTTTTATCGGAAATTTTGCACGTATGCAAGCTGCTCACATGCACAAAAAGGTATGGGAGCATCTTACAAATGCACAAAATTAGATTTTGGTTTTGTTTTGTATTTTTGTGATCTTTTTGAGTATTATGGTTGCCACCAAAATTGTTGGACCAATAAATTCTTTGGGTACCAGGCACAGGCACCAGGGCACCAATAAATTCTTTGGGTTCCAGGCACAGGCACCAGGGCACCAATAAATTCTTTGGGTATCAGGCACAGGCACCGGGGCACCTTGTATAGTGGGCCCAGGTGGTCAATCTATGGGCACCGGAGCCACTGTGCAGCTCTGCTGCAACATTCCTAATCGCTTTCCTGAAGATATTCTAGTAAATCAAATAAAAGAAGTCAGAATTAGACAATACATTCACGTATCTACACATGTTAATGATTGTAAATATACATGCCCGTTTTGCGACAAATTTTGACACTTGTTGGAAGGGTGGAAGCAGCTAAACTTTAAATCTATCGACGATCGTAAAAAATACGTGAAGGATAAACGAAGATATTTCTCTCTGTCTAGAAAAAAGGCTTCCACTGGAAGTCTGAGTTTAAAAAGAACGAGGCAGAGAGAAATGCCAATATTGTGGAATACGAGAACCACAGCTCTGTCAATGAAACGGTTTATAGTTGAAATGACACCTCTCAATCTGACACCTCCAACAAATGACACTCTGTGTGAACCATCATTTTGTCTCCAATGGTTTTGAGGTCTGATCATACTTACATCAATTCATGTTAAGTGACATCTTTAAAACTTTAATTTTTACATGTGGATGCAGGCAATTTTGATGCAAAAATTCATTTAATTTGAGTTTTAGTTTTTGTTAACAAACTATTGGTTCCAATTTTATGATTGAAACTTTTAATTACCGATTGATTACAATAGCATTAAGGCATACCTGGAAGCATTGAAAAAAAAATGTTTTTGATAGCATAAACGTACTTAGTCAAACAACAGCCTACCCATAGAGAACCATTATATGAATGTAAAAGTATGTGAAGTCGGGAAATTTTAGAGCCGGTTTTGCAATTCTGTCGTTACGGGGTAACTCATGTCGCATCAAGTATTTGCAAAAGTTGCTTCCTCAGGCATTTTCACAGTAATCAGCCAAGTCTGATACATTTGGATATACAAGATCGTTAGAATACTATGCGTGGTTACACTATTAACCTGTAAAAGGAGAATGTGAATTTTTTGAACTAGGTTTAATTCAAAAGGAAAATACAGTATGTTAGCTTTAAACTCCTAAAAAACCAAAAAACTTTCATTAACATTAATTTAACCTAATTAATTTTGAGTCTACAGAAAGCTCTCTCCGGATTGGATTTTGTCCTTACATTAGAGTCACACAAGAAGAAATTTCTCGAGGCTATATGTGATGCCATAATTCAAAAATGCAGAGTCTAATTTAAATATGTCATTCGGATCAGGCCAGAATTTTTGCTCATTTTAACATAAAATATAAAAAGTTTCACAATGTAAAGTATGACTTAAACATTGAACTATTGAAACTTTTACACCATGTAAACCACCGCTAAATAATTTTGAATATACCAACACCCCATGTAATGTACTTCTTAAGGACTAGTGTTGAAAAAGAGCGGGAAAAAACCTAAGTTTAAATTTTCTCCTACTTCCGGTCAGTATTTCAAAAAACAAAATTAGTCGTTGTACTCACAAGACTTAAATTAGCAAAATGCTAATTTTGTTTTTCGAAATACTAACCGGAAGTAGGAAAATCGCACTTCGCCCCGTCATATACAGAAAAAAACCAGCAAATGCCCTTAATATTGCACCTGCTACACATTGTCGTCCAAAAAGAGAATTGAAAACAACAAAAATTAAATGAACAAACTACTTGATTATCAAACCGTCAAAATAGTCATTGTATTCATGTGCGCCATGGTTGTAAGCAAAAGCTGCAACACCTTGGAATCCCCATAAGAATGATTTATTCATTGTTGTGGGTTATTTTGTGATTATCACGACTTTTAATCTGTACTTTTCTATAGCTCAAATTATTAAGGTTTGTGGTTTTATTATAAAAATGGGCCTAAGCCCACATTACGGCTTGCACCCCTGAACATGTCTGCTTGTGACTCTTGATTGATACTCAGACTGATACTTACTTCTCTTTTCTCTTGATATTATATGCAGAAAACACAAAGGGAGAAACAGAATGACAGCGCATTCAAACTTCCCGAAAATACCTTTAACGCTAGACTGTGCCCTAATCCTAAGCTAGCTTTTAGCTGCGACACACATATTAATGCATAGATAGCTATAAACTTTAAACCATGAGGAAATAACGTATGAAAATGCTAAAGGTTAGGAAATAAATGAGTGCTGCATAAATTAAATGATTTTAGAGCATGAGCCAATTTATTGATGCTAAGGAAAAATATTAAATATAAAAAATATCAGCCCATAGCCCATGTTTGTCTTTAGAGAGCAATAAATTGGAATAGCATGCTAATAAAACCAAGGACTTTTTGCTGAAATAGCACATGAGCCTCCTTCAGCTGACGTTTCCGAAACGTCTCGGCCATGCTTTCATCATCAGAACACAAAAGGTGATGCTATTGTTGGAGCTTTATTGTAGGCATAATTTATTCATTATTTTTTACTATGCGTATTTTATGTTGATGTAGCTCATTGGTGCAAATTGCAAACCCTCAAAGCTTCCTCCGTTGGTTTCACCAATGCTCGAACAACATTCGGAAAAACTGGGGACAACAATCGTGTCCCGCTTCACCCCATTCAATGTCAGACTATGTTGTGTCCTGTTATAATCCTCATCGCAATCCAAGCCAACCCCAACCACCCAAAAGTGATGTCCATGCAAATGGAAGGCATGCTGCCCACGAATTGGATTGTTGATGACCAGCTGGACCACCAGAGTTGTACATCGATACTATCGATCGATACTATCGATATCTGCGATACCCATTTTTGGCTTTGAAAAAGTATCTTTATCGATATCGATATCGAAAAATATTTTTTGAATCTATCGGTATCGATATCTATAACGGAAGGAATTTCTGAAGACTATCTTTACCTATATCGATATCGACAGAGTTGTACATCGATACTATCGATCGATACTATCGATATCTTCGATACCCATTTTTGGTTTTGAAAAAGTATCTTTATCGATATCGATATCGAAAAATATTTTTGAATCTATCGGTATCGATATCTATAACGGAAGGAATTTCTGAAGACTATCTTTACCTATATCGATATCGAAAAAATTACAAAATTTATAATTTTTTTGTATAAAACCGCATTTTTACATAAAAATCATCAAAATTTTTGACAAAGTTCACCTTTATTTTAGTTGTTTTTGCTTAAAAACACAAAATATTAGTCATTTTGAGAGATATTGGTATGTTTTTCGTTGTGTTTGAAGATTATTTTTGTAAAAGTATCTATATCTATATCGAAAAATTTTTTTAGATACTATCTATATCGATATCGATATCGGAACATAAATTTTAATACTATCTTTATCGTTATCGATATCGAAAGATATTTTAACTAACTATCGTTATCGATATCTTTATCGTAAAAAATGAGGGATGTACAACTCTGCCGATTCTAAAGATGGTCGAGTTTTGGGGAGTTGATCATCCCAATTTTATAGAAGTCCACTTTCCAAGCTTTCTAGGGTCATTTGTAGAGTCGGGCTTGTATGACTACACGGCAACACGTTTTATGAAGATAAAACAAGTAGTTAACTTGAAAGAGTTGAATAAAATGGGGGGATTTAACAAAAGCTGGAGTTTCTTTGCACTTGTGTTTCTCACAGAAGGTAATGGTAAAGTGTTGTGGAATACCATTTGGAACCCAACATCAACGTCGTCTCTGTATATCGTTTGGGTATTAATACTTAGTTTACATTTTGGAGCAAGTTTGCTATTTACCATTGAAATCATTCGGAATCTGCGATGGCGATGTTAATATAGCTCTGAAACCATGATTTTAATGTACATACAAATTTACAATGGGATACAAATTTTATAGGTAATTGACTGTTTTGTATATTCGTTTCATCGCCTAAAATGTATTGTATTTCTTTTATATTTATATTGCCAAAAACGCCGCTTATGAAAGGTTAGTATAATATAGCATAACATAAAAATGCTTCAATTGAATAGGTTCAATAAGAGACCAAATGACCAAATAAATTATGCAAATTGATAGGTCAATATTAAACTTTTGATGTAGTAAGCTAAATCAGTTAACCTGAAATTACACCTGACAACTTATGACAACATTCACAAAGTATTCCTAATCGTATTATTACTGAGTATAGTAAACCTCGACCTCGATGGAATTGCTTTTTGCTTAAACTATTGACAAAGGAATTTAGTATTTAGTCACCGACTTATTGACTTTTCCACCACTCTTTGAAGAATACTGCAAAAAATACGTACATTTTTTCATTCCGTACCGGGAATAAATTAACAATGAAGTTACTAATAATATTTTTGCTCCTTCTAAAATATTATTACGCTACTGAAAATTTTGCATCCACCAGTGTATTACTCCCACCATTCTCTCCCCAGCACCGATTCCAAAATCAAATTGATTCCATTTTAAAAGCTGAGTCGACGGTAGAAATTCTCTGGAATGATTTCAATTCCTTCACTGAAATGGCTTTGGAAAAGTGCATACTGCGCAAATGTTTGGTATTGTTAATTAAACATAAAGCTGTTCATCTTAACAAAGTTCTGCAAATGAATTTCCATCTTCTATCAATACAAAAATACTCTCCAGCCACCCTGGCATTTCTCTCTTCCAGTCGATTTCCATACAATCTAGAAATCCTCTTAAATTCTCCAGTAGCACAGGAGTCAACATTGATACACATTCCAAATCTGATACTTTCTCCAGTGTCCAGTCCGCACACAATCCCTCCAAAAGTCTATTTAGTTCCTATTGTACTCAGTGTCTCTCCAATTATTCTTGCTGACATGAACCAATCCTCAATTCACATTCTTTGCTTTACATGTGTATACGACAAGGACGCTGAAGCTAGAAAATATCCTTTCATAAAAGCATCCTTAATCCCTGCATCTGACGCAAATTCTTTCCTGGAAATGAAGCATTATTGGCAAATAGTTTATCGAAATTTCAATCACATAAAGAGTGACAGGATCAGCCCACTCCCATGTCGTACTTCATTAAAGTTGGCATCCAAAGGTACTCCTGAATCTGCTAGGGGTAAATATTGTGCTATTTTCACAACATACTTCTGGGATCTCCACAACTGTTCCGACCCCATTACTTGCTGGAAGTTTATACCAACACGCCTACTATTTCAAACCATTAGACAACCAAATCAGCACCCAATCAGTCTGTACCCATTTGCCCCATCAGAAACAGGTTTCAGTTACACTTTATTCATGAAGGGTGACCGGTACTTCAGGTCTGGCTCCAGTATTACAGCTTTAACGTTGCCATTTCCTATAAAAGTATGGCTTCTCCTACTTTTGGCAGTAGTTTCCCTGTACGTGTGCCTCAGAGTTGACATTAGGGCTGAGGGCTCTTCACTATTTTGGTTATTCTCCATTCTCCTGGAACAAGGAGATGACGGAAACACACTTCCCAAATTTTGGAGGAGGTCATTCATTCTGGTGATATGGATGTACTCTTCTATTCTCCTTAAAAATTTCTACAATTCCAGCCTGTACTCCTTTCTAGCAGCCGAACCTGAACCCTATAATCTTCCAAGGAATCTGATGGAATTAATAAATAACCCCGATTTTGATGTAATTGCTCCATACACACTTCAGGTGGAACTAGCCAACGTTTCCAGCAGTTTGCCTTTGTCATTGTCAACAATTTATGCGCAGTTGTATTATAGGGCGTATTACACCTTTATAGATGAATCCCAAATGGTTAGGATGCTAATTGACAGTATTTTTAAAGGAAAGCTCATAATGATCCTGAAGTACAACAAGTGGAATAGTAACTCATCAGATTTATGGAGTCCAGTTTCCAAGCAGTTTTATAAAATATTATCAGTAAAGTCTCAGTTTGCATATATTTGTAAGACAGTTTGTGGGGCTGAGTCTAGACTGAATTTGTTTGTTAGTGATAGAAACCTGCGTACCGTGAACATGGAGAAGGGCGAACGGATTTTAAAGCAAGTCCAGTTTTGGGGTGTGGCCCACCCTAGCTTTATGGAAGCCGACTTTTCCCAGTTTTTAGGGATTTTTGTGCAGTCTGGGTTATACGACTTTACTGTACGACGCTTTATGAAGTTAAAGCAAGCGGCGGATCTACAAACATTAAATGTTAATGGAGGGTTTAATAAAACGTGGAATTTTTTGGCGTTTGTATATTTCTCGGGAGGAAACAACGAGAACATTTGGAATCCTACTAGTCTGTCATCTTTGACAATCGTTTGCGTACTAATCCTGTGTTTACATTTAGGGGCATGTGTAGTTTTCGTTATGGAAAGCGTAATATTTCGTAATTCGGGATTTCACCTTACGTTTTTTTTTACGTAATTTTAGCTAAACCGTCGAAATCCTGGATTCCTGTGATTCGAGGGTGTTATATCATTTGTCTCTTCGACTGACTAACTCTCGTTTGAGTTGTTGTGTAGTCTGAATTAATTTTTTCTTGGAATTAACAGTCGACAGGAGGGATTAATTTTATAATTGACAGTTTGAGAAAATAAGTCTGTAAAAATGGATCCATACTTAAAGAAGTTAATTGCATTTGCTGGGGAAGCTGTGGGAGCAAAGGATGTGATTCCTGGAGGGGATTTATCCATACGGATTGGCTATACAGTTTGGAGGGAGTGTAAGCCTGGAAGTGGAATATACACGTATTCAAGCAGCGTAGACATGGAGGAAGGGACTAAAAGTGTGAAGGAGTATTTGGATGAGTTGAGGAAGCTTAAGTTGCCGTAAGTATTTTAAAACAGAAATTTAATTAACTTTTATTGTATTTTATGATTGTTATTAAATATTTTTGATAATTTCAAATTTACAGTCCCAATAGTAAAGACGGCTACGCAGAAAAGTTTTGGTGTAAGTTGGAGCATCAAATTCAGAAAGGACCTGTGCGAGTTCCATTCTTGGTCTTCAGCAAAGGAAACGCAGTGGTACCAAATGTGGAGGAGTCCGGATTTGAATTGAAGGATGTTCCATGGGCCAGTCTCCCATCGACTGCTTTAGACTTATCCCCTGTAGAGGCCACTTCCAAGTACTACTTGGGATTTCCTGGATGGTTAGTCATATTAGAATTCACTGTAAAACAACTTACGTCACACTATGAACTAGTATAGCAATGGTTTAATTGAATTTTCGCAGCCCTGTACAATTTAATCTACAAAATGACGAAGGATTTGGAGAAGACAAGTCGGTTGCAATGTTTGACCTGAAATTTGGCTATCCCAACCTATTATTCTCCGTTGGAAAGCAATCTATGGGTGTTTTGAAGGCAATGATTCTTGCCCTGCTTGACCTGGAGGCAACTCACAAGGATTTATCCATACAGGAAATCGTTCAACAAGAAAGGATCTTCATTGCACCTCGCAAACTATACGACTGGGGGATTCCTATTACTCCTACGTTGGGCCCATCTCAGCCTGGTGACATTGGCGTGCTCGATACAAGGAGTTTACAATGGGGATACAGTACAGGTACGGTAAAAATTTAATTTACCATATCATTTCAGTGTATCCCTTAATAAGTACTGTTCAATGTTTTATATTTTAATTTTTAAATTACAGGATGGAATGTCACCCGAACTTTGACAAGGTGAATGCGTTACCCAGCCGGTGATGAATTTGAAGATGAATATGTGGTTGCTCATTAGATTTTTCTTTATGAATTTTTGTTATGTGGCATATCATGTATAAAGTGTTTTTCGTAAAATACAAAGGTTGTCTTAAAATAATACTTTGAATCAATTTTTTTACCTTAATTTAACTTTTAACGAAGGGACTTAATTTAATTTGAATGCCTTCCCTACAAATAAGTTAAGTATTTAACCACATGTACATTTATATTAGGTCGATTATCAATTATGCAAATGCGGACTTTTTTATAAATGATTTTTACATTTTACTCGAATTCGAATTAATCATTATTTATTCAGGTGATTCGAGCGTGTCTGATTTGCTGATTTTCTTGTTGTGACAAATTGAATTAATTTTTAAAAATATATTTAACTATATCAAATTAAAATTTTGGCTGAAGCCAAGTTAATTAATTACTTTTTTAAAGTTGCTGAAGGAACTTTGGGAGCGAATGATGTGACTCCAAGTGGGGACTTGACTATACGGATAGGTTAAACAGT
>JAHZNG010000164.1:0-10241 GCA_027744375.1 Orchesellides sinensis
TGTGTACATATGTACAATTTGTACAAGTATAAAAATACGTCTGTAAATAGAATATTGTCGGTAAGTAAACGGATGAAACAAATGAAATCAAAAGTAATCTTTTAGGAAGTGAGATAGTGTAATACCGCCGTGAACTTGACTTTTTATCAGTAGGCAAAAGGTAATTAGCTTTTGTGCAAGAATAAATGCACTGCTTGCCTTTTCATCACTGTCAATCAGGTACGTCTGTTGCCGGTTTATGTGAGAAAAATCTGACTTGTACCAGCTCAATATGATCTTTCTTGTGTACGTAATACGCATGTATTTGTGTGTATTAAATTTATCGAAAAAATTTGGGTCACCAATGGTTCTTGGTATGAATCAACTCTATAGATTAAACATCCGTATTGTGTAGGGTAAGAAGAGGAATCTTTAATTTCAAGGCCAACTTTATGCTACTAAACGTAAACTCGATCTTCAGACCCCTTGACCTTCCTTTGGGACTGAATGAATGACGTCAAAGGCAATTGTTTCCTTTTTGTTCAAAAGTAAACCCTAATATAATATTCATTTCTGAACACAAAATTGCATTCTTCTTCTCAAAAACTTAAAAAATCCAGATTTATTTGGTTCTTTCATGAAAAAGACGTAATCTATTCCATTTCCTGCCCTGGAGAAACTTTCACGGGCAACTATTACTTGTCTCTCTCGTATTTGCCTGACCGTTTCACTTTTGTATGGTGTTTAGCGCAGCCAAGAAAATCATAAAAAAAGGTTGTAATTTGTAATCAATCTGCATCTGGGTATTACAATAATAATTGATCACAGATTTTCCTCCTCTGGTAAAGGATTTAAAGCCTGAATTTGTCTGAATCTTTAACTTTTGAGAAATTTTATTCTAGTATAGGATAGATATTTAGGTATTAGATATTTATATTTAGATAGATATTTATTGTTAAAAAATTCGTGTGTGTGGAGTATAGTAGAAATTAGAAATATGATCGAAGGTAGCTCTGTAAGTAAATAGTAGTAATATTTGATGAATAGCGCATAGACATGAAAACACACATTAAGTTTAGAAATAAACTGTTCAGTTTAAGTTTATTTATGGTTATTAAATGGATGTACATACATACATATGTGGATGATAACTCTTAAATAGAATTCAAGTGATAATAAATGTCCAGTACGCGTTTTATCATGTGTTGATAAGAATTAAAAAGATAACCCTTTACAAGATGTCACATAAACTTCAATTAGCGTCTTAAATGGGATTACAGAATAACCATCTCGAAGTTTCTTAATCACCGAAAAAGAAACTTAGCATAGCCATAGCCAGAAGTCATATACATAATCGTTTGCGTCTTAGGTTTAAGTTTATATACTGGTCAGGTCAATTAACATAATGTCATATCTTACCTTTAAGCTACATTACTACAACCGATAAACAGAATAAAATTAGCGGTTACATTTTACTGTTAAAATTGTGTCAAATAAATCTCAGTAGAAATTCCATACATACATCTCTGGAAATTCCATAGGTTTAGCCACAATACCCCATAACTTCGAAATTCCCAAGCATATTCTCTAATTATTAAGCAGCGAAAGCGAAGCTGAAGATGCTTTATGTGATTACCATGTCCGTGTGCCTGTCTGTGAACACGATAACTCAAAAACGAATTGACCGAAACACATGAAATTGGGATTAAAGGCAGGTCAAGTTCGTTAATAAGTAAAATTGGTCGAAAAATAAAACCGTTGTAAACCTTGTTTCACGCATTACCACAAAAATAACCATGAGGAATTTTTTGTACCACCAAAAAATTCAAGGGGAATATTTTTATGGTGCAAAATATAGTTTCTAGAGGGGATATTTTGATGGTCCAAAGTACAAAAAAAATATTTTTATGGTATATTTTAATGGCTCAATATAGAAAATATGTATATGTATATGCATGTATGTATGTTAGATGTAAGATATATGTACATATGTTAAAAATATGTAATTTTTATCGTCTGTTTTATGCATTACAGCTAAAAACCATGAGTAATATTTTTAACCATAAAAAATTCCCAAGGCAATATTTTTAAGTACGGACTAAAAAATTTTAAGGGTATAGTTTGATGGTTCAANGTTAGATGTAAGATATATGTACATATGTTAAAAATATGTAATTTTTATCGTCTGTTTTATGCATTACAGCTAAAAACCATGAGTAATATTTTTAACCATAAAAAATTCCCAAGGCAATATTTTTAAGTACGGACTAAAAAATTTTAAGGGTATAGTTTGATGGTTCAACGTATGAAAATATAAAAAAGGTATAGTTTGATAGTTCAATGTATGGAAAATACAAAGAATGTATATTGTGATGATCTAAAATATAAGTTGCTAAGAATACTGCTAAGAATATAAGTTGTTAAAAATGTTTGTTCTGTCAGTGAAATAAAAATAACAACTTTTGATGGTTCAATGTATGAAAAATAACTACAAGGTATATTTTGATGGAAAATGAGATATGAGATATGAAAATGAAATGAAAATGGTAAAGGCAAATGTCTGCATTCACTTTCGCTGCTTCCATAGTATAACGTCTTACGTCAACTACTTAGATTCACAAGCCCCAATTCTAAGAATTCTGATTACCAGATGGTATTCTAGGAATGAGGTCGTTTTAGAAGCAATTGATAATGGTAATTAGGTTTTTATTTTATAGAATAATTTGCATTTTGCACCTCATGCTTCCCTAATACACCTAATTGATACTTTGTTTCCGTCAGCCTGTAAAACTACTGCCTGACTAATGCATAAAAATAATGTGACATTATATTATACGTCCATTGTACTAATATTAATTTAATTTCATCAATTTTTAAGCAACCACTTAGCTTAAAATCTATAATTACGAAAGATACGCTATTAATTACAATTCATGAAGCTTTGTGGACGACAAATTAAAATTTTTGTTGTGCAACGCTATTTGGTGAGATACACAAGCTGCTCACGTGGTGCTTGATTAGACATATATGTGGTAGGTTATGTATTCTATAAAGTAAAGGAACATAAAGGAAAATAAGCATGTCATGACACTTTTGATTTTAATTAGCCATTGACATTGACTTTTAACGATGTCAATTAGCTGGGGTGAGCTTCTCTAAGAAAACACATTTTTGTAACATTTTTTGTGCCTTAATTGTCACCATCAATACCGACAGCTAGAATTGATAACAAGTATAATATTTATATCGTATATGGACCTCACACTTGAAAACAAGCCTTAGCATCTTCACATACATGCATGTATACATGTAGATATATATATCTAATTAGACCAATGAAGGAAACTTCAAATTCTGCAAGCTTTATTTATGTGCTTTGACTTACAAGCTCGCATAAAATTTTCCACTGTTGTTCTCAATATAAAGTGGCGACAAAGGATATGACAACGTCTCAGTTCATGTTTAACTCTTTTACTTTCCTATCATAAATAGGTAGGTGGTTGAGGCATATCAGGTTGCTCAGAAGTCAATACAGTGCCTTTTCTTCAACGGTACTTTGTTCGTACCTCGTTTTAGTCATGAGTTCAGTCAATGGGCTGTTCATGAGAATGTGTAGCTCGTGTCAGGCAGTCGAGAACAGAGGCTTTTCTAGAAAGCTCAAGACAGAAAGAAAATTCTTTCTGGTGACAACTTGCACTTGGGTTTGGCTTATACAGATACATAATATGTCTTAATCGTTTACCTCCAAAGGAAACATTATTTTAAGCATTGCTGGATAGGTGAAATAAAAAATATAGATACACGCATATTCACATACGTATACGCTATCATTTTCCCTACAACTACAACCATAACTAACAAAAATCTAAAATCTTCCATTAAGTAGGCGGAAAAGAAAGTATTTTAGACGCATAGACTTTTAGTGTAGGTACTTTATGTCTTACGTACACATCACTTAACAATCCAAAGCTGGATTTCTTCATTTGTTTGAAAAGATGTTTCATTCATTTTTCTATATTTAACGAAAAGTCTACGATTGTAAGTGGAAAAGTACAAAAGGGGCTGGGGTGCCAATTATTTTCTACACCATTATGCTCTCATAAATTATGAATAGGTTGAAATATCAATGGCCAAGCTAATATGTACATATCTGCGATTACAAAGTTATTTGACAGGAGCATATGTTGACCTATGGTTGGCGGTGTAAAAATAAACGTAAACTTAAACTAAACATAAACTTAAGCTTTTGTGATCTTTGAGGTATATTTGAAAATTAAATATTTACTGAAATTAATGATGGCATAATGCAATTATGCAGCGATATGAAATGCACTTTCATTTCATCTTAAGTTGGGTATTAGAAGGTCGTTTTGTACTAATTGCTTATAACTCATATATACATATGTAGTATAATCGTATCATTATACTCATACGCAACCTACTGAGTGAGGGAAATTTTATGGAAACAATGATACTACTGTAATACACGTTGATCTCTTGCTTGTGTGTGTTTATAAATGAAAGGGTAGTAGAGCAAGGTATGCCAATCTATGTTATTAATCTCCACTTTCTATTGCCAACCTCATCAAGGAGGATGAGCAAGCCAAGTTCAACGAAAATTATTGATTGTCAAACTGTTTATTGTATACATCAGTTCTGCACCACTTCTACTTATGTACATTAAAAAATCTTCAAAATGACTTCAGTTTGTATTCAACCGTCAGATAGATCCCCTAAAATCTTAGATATGTATGAATCTTACAAACAACCTTGCAATATAGGAAGTAAATTGATCAGATATGTTACGTTTATTTGTACTACCATAAAATTTTCTGCAATACATACACAATTTCACTTCCCGAACGTGGTGTAAATTTTGAATCTGTTTCATTATCGAAGTTATGCTCATTACTTTTGGCAGGCTCCAGTAATTGCAGAATTACTAGAAAAATTGTAAACCTTTGACCTTCATCACAACAGCTTATGTATGGGCTCCACAAAGGTGGGCAAGTCAAAGCCCCGATAAATGCAAGGAACTTCATCATTGAAACCTATATGAAAGTACTTATGAATACGCCAGTGTAGCTCAGAAGTTATATGAATGATAATAACCTACGTCCTCCAAATTCAGTGATGCGTTAAAAATCATTTGCAAAAAACTAAAGTTATGTATCATTTAATACTTTAGACAAAAATGCTGCAAAACATTTATCACCAAACCTAATTCCAATACCATCGTGATGTCCGATTTCTTACATACGTCAATGGGCAGATGATGTAAGTATGCGTATGCATGTAAACGAATCCAATATAAACATCTATCAGAAGCGACTATAGGTTTGGTGTCCTGGATTCTGGATATGAACTTAAGATTAATAGCATCATTCTTCCTCTAATATAACGAGGGCAATTATATGAAGAGGATTTGTTTCTTGAATCGAGTACCCTGAAACTGTACGACATTTCGCAACTATGTTGATGGAGTTTAGCTAGGGTTACTGGTCAATAATATTAATTGCTTTCGTGTCTACCTTGAGGTAAAGTATACAATTATCGTCACCTATGTATATAAACTTTAAGTTGGATGTGTTTTTTGAAACATCTGATAATCTGATCTGATGTATGAATTTAAAACGAAAGAGAAAATCCAGTTTTCAACCAAACATTTATTGATAATATCCTTTAAGGGAAGGTAAATTGTTGTGTAAACATACGTTTTTAAAACTGAAAGTAAAAAATAGCAATTAAATTATAAACAACACACATAGAACATAAACAGGTATGTCAATGTGCTTCTATGTTATGTATGTAACTTAAACCTTTTTATATTTGGTTATAGGTTACTTGTTGAGAATGACTGAATTGTTTCGTAATGAAATTGTCCAGGTTAATGAAATTTTAAGTTATTTATAAAGGATGTTACCTTTCGAAAAAATACGGATTTTATAGGCTTTTATTCATTTTTAATGGTTCATCAATCCTTCTCTCACTCTTCTGAAAGACGTCTCAGGTCAAAAAATAAAGCTGTTAACCTTTTGCCCTTTCTCATCATATCATATCTACATCAAAGTGTAGCAAATTTTATTTTTCCTTCTCATCTTAACTGCGCAAAAAATTTGTAGTGCAGAGTTTGCGAATTTTATGCTTAACACCCTCAAAATTTACTCAATACAAAGATAAAAATAGTACTGGCCAGGCATAGGGTCGAGCCGGTAGAACTAGAAGGACAAAGGCAAGGTTAACTTTGAAAAACTAATGTATTATGTAATGAATGCGTGATTAAATAAACCTTAAAATTGTGTAAAATGTTTATAGGTGGGCCTAAGGTCTAATTACTAACTCTAAAGAACATTTATTTAAATGAAAAAAGTCATGCAAGATACGATACAAAACTGAACTGGGTCACTCTGTTATACCAGCCTATAGGCTTTCATAAGAGTACATAAAGTGGTCTGAGACATCTGAAAGAGTATTCTGAACCTGGTTAGGATTAATATTGCTCCCGTAACAGCTCTTGAATCCGTAGGGTGTATAAGATGCTTGTCATCGGAAAATTTCACAATGGAAAGTACATAATGGATTTCAACATCTCCGGATTTCGGATCCATGATTTTTTTAAACAACGGTCCTATCAGATCTAAAGGTTTAAAAACACTTATCTTAAGAAGCTTTCTTGTCAAACCAGGTTTTAAGATAAAACATTACCAAATTTCAACAAACGTAATCAATAATTAGTGCAACATATGTATTTCTTAATTATAATTACTATTACGAGCCTTCTTTAGTTTTGTCAACTACTTTCCAAATATCGCAAAAAAAAACGAGAAAAACATATGTCTAGGTGTATGCTTATTTCATGTCCGTCATCTCATCTCTCTTAATGTCTATATTATTTAGTTAACCAGACAATAAATGGCGTCAGTAAGTCCATTAACGAAAGCCAAGGATTGATTCATCATGCTTCTGTCTTCGTCATCGTCATAACTATCTTAAAGCTTATGTACTGGTGGACACTATAGTAGTACGATTAGTTTTTATAGTTGATGGTGTTTATGGATTTTGTTGATTTCATTCGCAAAATCACAGATAAGATTTTAAATCAAGGGGCTGTGATGGTATGGTACGAGCCACTGTCCGCCTATGGCCAAGGCACAGATAAGGCCATTCTGGATTTGCAGTAGGAATCAGAATAACGTTTAAATTTGCATTTAAAGAGGTCACAAGGAGTTGGTCAGATGAAAACAACTAGCCAACTGAATGGTTGCACTTAAGTGTAAATCAATGAGTTATCTGTCAACTCAAGAGTGCCGATAACATCACCCACTAAATAAACACTAATAATTGAATGATAGATAATATGATTTACCATAGCATAAAGCAAATAAAATGTGTTTACGATTTTATAGTCTACATTTTTGTTAAATCTCATTAAAATATACATTGCTGAAAGAAGAGAGGCTGTGAATGAGTAGTCTTCTGCTTGCAGTAATGTGCACGGTCACACACACAGACAGACTTTCAGTCAAAGATGAGAACTGAAGATGGAAAGATGGATAAATTAAGTTGTTCTTTCTCTACAATTCTGTTATAGTTTATACTGTATAGTCAACAGTGAACTACTACGGATACGGTATGGGTATGCCAAGAAATTCATTATTGTTGTACATTTGCCCTGCAGAATGTTTATGCAGATTCTGTGTCAGGTTAGCTTTCTTTCTGGTCTTTTGAAAAAGAAATCAGTAATCCAGAGTAGATTGACTGGTTGAATGATTGAAATAAATTGACGGGTAAATGCAAATGACAAAAAGTTTTTTTTGTAGATGATGATGATGGTAGTTATATTATATCATAATGGTATCCGTAAAACCACAAGTACAACAAAACATCAGTATTTATACAGTACATAACTATCTAGAGAGATTGGTTCTGTTATGCATATTAACAATATTAAGGATGGTAAAAGAGACGGATCGAGATGGTAAAAACACTCAGCTCTCTAATTTCAATACACATAACATAGCATTACATATTATATAATTATAACAAAGGTTGTTGTAGCGTGTATTACTGATTACTGAGAACTTGCTGCACAAAAATTGTAGATATTTCATGCGTTTGTGCGCTAGAAGATGTACATGATGACAAAAGTACAATTTAACAATTGAAGAAAATGAAAGATGTTAAGTGATTAACATAATTTTTACTTCTGATTCAGATGGCAAGGAGTTAATCTCTGCTGATTGCTCTTCTTGATCTCTTTTCGCATGATAAAATAATGCATGAAAGATGTTATAAGTTTTAAATAAATACATTATTTACAAAAAATTGGTTGATAGTAATATATTTTTGGTTGTTATTGTTGAGAAAAAAAGCATCTTCCTGATGTTTTTGGCATACTCTCTGTAAAAAATTGTTGTTTACATTTTGATGATGGTTGTGTAATTTGTGTCGTTGATGATGGTTGTTATTTTTTGAAATTGTTGATGAGTGATGATGGTGATGTTGTTATAAATTATTCCCGACGATTTCGCATTTATTTTTTAAGACGTTGACAGAAAAATGTTGCTGTTCGCTTTAGATGATGTATTTATACATAATTGTTGTGATCGTAATAACAATAGTCATAGTAGAAGATGGAGATGAATTAATAATAAAACGCTTAGAAGCACTTCCTGTGGACAATGCCTGGGCCAGACTCATCGTACTCTTGCTTGGAGATCCACATCTAGTTGGAAGGTGGACAGGGAGGCCAAGATGGATCCACCGATCCATACGGAGTATTTACGCTCTGGTGGAGCAATGATCTTGATCTTAATGGTGGATGGAGCCAAGGCAGTGATTTCCTTCTGCATTCTGTCAGCAATACCTATAATAGTGAAAATTAAAAAAAAAAAACAAGCGTAAGAGTCATATTATGCATTGCATTGCTGATGTAGAGTCAAGTCTTTACAGATTTTAGCATTTCACATTGCAAAATTTAGCAAGTTTAATTAGTTTCTTTTTACGATTTTCACGCTTTGCAATTTCTTTTATATGCATGTGTTGGAAAACGGGAGATTTAACTTGGAGAGTAACAGTACAGGAAAGAAAATAACGGACATGTAGGAACGAAAAATGGCATAATAACGTAATAAAAAATATCTCCCGTTTTCGGCATAATTTTCATTTCCATAATTATTCACCTGAGTCATCTTTTCCCTGTTAGCTTTTGGGTTGAGAGGGGCCTCAGTGAGGAGGATGGGGTGTTCCTCTGGGGCAACTCGCAATTCATTGTAGAAGGTGTGATGCCAGATCTTTTCCATATCATCCCAGTTGGTGATGATTCCGTGCTCAATTGGGTACTTCAAGGTAAGAATACCTCTCTTGGACTGAGCCTCATCACCAACATAGCTGTCTTTTTGACCCATACCGACCATGACACCCTGGAAGTAATGACAAGTTTCATTTTAATTAGCAAAACTGGCCCGTACCAAACAGAGCTTATTCACGAAGTGTTTTAGGAAATCTTGTGTGGCAGAAGCAGTAAGAAACATAAAAACCTACGCTACGCATTTCATGCCTAAGTCAACATAGAGTCTTCTCTTGTGTATACTCCTGCTCCTCATATTCATATATTGAATAGTTTATCCAAGATAGCAGATTTACTTATTTTGAAGTTAATACAAGATGCCAAAAAAAGGTAATATATATTCTGGTGTATAAACCTAAACCAGACGACAACGTGATGAAAAAGTAATTTTGCCTAAGAATATTCCAAAACCTAACAATCTGAATCTAATCGGATTTCATCCTGTAATGAGTGGAATATCCACGGTTGGATTGCTTCTTGCTCCCACATAAAAGTCTACTTTATTCAACCTTCGATGTCTGGTTTTCTTTTTCGAGCAAGCATCATCGTTCTGAAATTTTGTTTCCGTAATGTTTATACTATATATTTTCAATCCCTGTTCTCATCACCTTTTATCTACCCAGGCATAAGTTTAGCAAAGAATGCGTAGGCCTGCGTTCCTTTCCATCTCATGTTTCCTGTATTTAGTGCCAACATTCTGGTTGCTCTCTATACTTGCATCAGTACATGACCGAAGATGCTTCCGCTATGCCTATCGTAACACATGGGCTCTTAATAGACACACATGTGCCAGTATGTGTTAACGTCTGCTAAACACTTTCCTCAAGCCGTGTGCATAAAAAGATGATCCTAGCAGAGCATGCGTATATAGCACAGACAGGCTTCATCTACTTTAAAGCTTTCTATGTTTGAT
>JAHZNG010000165.1:0-16369 GCA_027744375.1 Orchesellides sinensis
GTAATCTGTTGGATACACACAAAAATACTCCGTTTCATTATATATACTAATATATTCTCATAAAAACTATTACAATTACCGTCACAGAAGTTGTATTTATTATCAACTGATCCACTTGAAGAATCAGCCGATCGGTTGGAATCACAGAATTTCCAAATATTGTGACGCTCCCCGAAAATTTATATTTTTCTTCTAGTTTCTCATTAAATTCAGATTTTACTCGTAGTTTTTCGTCCGCCGGTGTACTTTGCAATTGGACTTTGTACAGATCTGGTTTAAATGTGATTTCCTTGCTGAGCAGTAAATCAGAGCAGATTTCTACGTCAAAGTTAGTATTCACTGGGCTACATAAAACCAACAGTGTAAAACACATGGGCAATAACCCCCACCAAATCATTTTAATTATGAGACCTTCCACATATTTCCTTATGCTTGCGGTTTGCTCATAAACAAGTATTCAACTGAGGGTGGCATCCGCATATAAAAGAACCTGGCTTCTAATAAAAAATCAATGCACAAAAATATATTGTATTAAATCTTAAATTTCATGGGTAACATGTTATTTTTACGTTTGCTATGTACAAAAGTATTTAACCGAAAAGCAGTATTGTCAACATCCCCATAAACAAAACTTGTTTTTTGTTCCTTTGTTGAATGTGATGTTTATTTGATATTGAATAACAAGTTGAGTCGCTTTAATTTTGTGTTCAATAACAAGATCCAATGATTATTAGGCATACTGTGGACCTTGAAGTACATAGGAACACAAACCGGTTACCAGTAAAAAAGCTGTTATTTCCATCTAGACTGGACCTCTGGCTTCATCAAGAGATCATTCCGTTGCGAGATACAAAGCCAATAGGATATTTTTCAGTTTTACTTATAATTTGATACAATTCATAAATATTTAAAATAGAATCCCCCGAAATGTTGCCGGCATACTTAAGTTTATTCCCGTTATTCAATTCCATCTTGCCTCCTTGTCAATACTTGGTTCCAGGGCCGGAGCGGAATATCACGGAAATAAGGGATATAGAAAAGGGAGTTCCTGTTGACTTTAGTTATTGTGAGCCAGCCACGCCAGAAAATGACTTTCCAAGTGCTCCAGGCTGTCCCAAGTCTGACGCTGGTAATCCATGGGTAATGTATGGAAACACGCCACAATGCTTCCTCACTGGAACCAAAGGTCCTTGCGAAAAAGGGCAAACTCTTGTGGCGGACAAGGGACAACATTTTGGATATTGCATGTGTGACTGTCTGTTAGAACGCTTTGTACAAAAACCGGCGGATTTGCAAGCCAAAGTCAAATATTGTACCAGTGGTAAAATCAGTCAAGTTTTCGTTCCAGCGTTTAAATCGTGTTTTCACTTGTACAGTCGGGTATGTACGAAATTCACATTTTTAATTTAAAAATATTACTTAAAATCATTTAAGAATGAATTATTGATATTTTTGTAGGGACCCTGTTGGTTAGGCGAATGGCTGGTGAAGGGAGAAGGAATGGGAACATTTGGAGAAGGACTTCGTTGTGAAAGAAGAAAATGCAAGGAAGGTACGTTTCCAAGCTATGAAGTTGATGAGGCCACTGGGGAGAAACGAGTTGATTGTGCTGCCCCCGCTGCAGAAAATTCTCCTAGTTCTCTGCAAGGATCCAAATGCGGAGAAAATGAGAAGCAAAGCCAATTTAACAAGGAGTTGTGTGTGAAAACNAGAAGCAAAGCCAATTTAACAAGGAGTTGTGTGTGAAAACGATTAATAAAAAGACTTCAGGTGTTTTGGGACGCTAAATAAAAACACGTACATTTGTTTTGTACTATGACTATTAAAAACTCTTGAATAAATTGTTTTACAAGGAATAACAACATTTTTGCGTGTTTATTATTCCGGGTATATACAAGTTACATTGAACAACAAGAAATAAGAAAATTACCATAAAAACTCGTGAGGACAAAAATATTTTAAAACTGAGAAAGTCATTGACTGTTTTATGAGCTGAGGTGCAGATAAAAGAGGGGTATACCAAGTGCCAAGAGATTTACCGTATGTATCTCATCTGGTAACATGTCCTATCTAAGATTTTTTAACAATGCCAATCAACATATGTGTTCAGGTCATTCCCGTAAACCAGTTTGGTCTCTGGAATGAGTAACGTACGAGATGTAGCAAAAACGGGCAATTTACTTATACAGATAATTTATTATGCAGTATATTGTTATACCCAAGAGATGGTAGGACATTTATTTATACAAATTTTATGTGACATGGCCCATTTTATGAAGTTTCCATAAAAAGTAATCCGGAACTCTTGTAGATACGCCGAAATATTTTAAGAGGCATCACTGTATCTGAATGTATTAAGGGTAAACAAGGAAGGTTCTGCTATTCCGTCAGCAATAACAATAACATTTTTTTTAGAGAAGAAGACGCAGAGAAACAACTTTATATTTTTTGCTATGCAAAAAATATATCTTTTTGGATACATTAAATGATTGACCAGAACAAGTAAATGTTTATGCCCTTTATTTACGAAAATAATGAATAAATTAAGAATGTATCACAATATATACCTATGCAAAAAAAAGCTGCTTTTGTAAAACAAGTTTCTTTTTGCTTTTATGTACTGCAATTTGCGAAATCTATTTTCCGCAAAGACATAAGCAATCTGGATGGATCCCATGGTCAGTTGTATTTTTGTTTTTAAGCATAACACACACACACACACACACACAAGGAATTGTGTGGCAAGTCTCATCATGAAAGGAATTTGGGGGATGTTATCAACTTGTGTGACATTACTGGTTTTTTGTAACCCAGCAGTGGCCAGTGAGACTGACGAGGAAATCTGCCCTGGTTTACTGCAAAGCCATAACATCACATTTAAACCAGATTTGTACAAAATCCAATTTATAAGTATACCAGAACCATGCAAAGAAACAAAATTGGTAAGGGAGACGGTACAAGACGAAAAAGGCAAATGGGGGACAGTAATGGTAGAAAAATGTGTGGAAACGTTGAAATTTCCAGGAAGTGTCACAATATTCGGACAGTCTCTTATTCCAACCAATCGGTTGATTCTTGCAGCGGATCAGTTGAAAATTAACAAAACAGCTGTTATGG
This sequence comes from Orchesellides sinensis, assembly GCA_027744375.1. NCBI lineage: Eukaryota > Metazoa > Arthropoda > Collembola > Entomobryomorpha > Orchesellidae > Orchesellides > Orchesellides sinensis. Next base: position 3,118 of record JAHZNG010000165.1, read on the forward strand.
TATTTAAAATAACGAATATTTTGTAAAAGTATTTATTTATTTTTGTAAAATCATTTATTTTTATATGCTCAATAGATAGTATCAGAAAATGGCATAGAGCAACCGGTTGATATTCTTAACACCAGCCATGAAAGTGGTTTGTTGGTAATTACGTTGAAAAGGGAGTTGTCGCCTGTGGATAAAATACAAATTAATGTGGAATATTATGCTGAGGATTGTGGTGAATGGGATGGATGTGGCTTTGGCACATTTGGACTACGGAAAATTACGTAAACGCTATATTCTCACATTGGATTTTGTTCTTGATAGAGATATTGGGATAACAATATAAATTTATTTGTAGGGAGATTGGCAAATTTGATAAGATTATTGGGATTGGAGCCAAAAGAGTATTTCCGCATTTTGACAAAGTAACAAAGTTCTTTGTGCACGATTTAACAAGTAAAAAATATATTATAAAAGGGATGATATCACAAATTAGTTTTTTATTATTAGGTACCTTCCATGTATGAGATGACAGTAATTCGGGAAGAGAACCAAACGACACTTTTTAATACTCAGCTTGAAAAAACAAAAGCACAGTAAAAAGACAATTATGTTTAGTTTTTTATTTATCGCATGGAATATTCACATATAAATTTTTTTGCTTATTGCAGTTCGACCGGAAATGGATGGCACATTGACACATTTGTCAAAACACCCAGGTTGTTTCCAGAAAAGCTCCATTTTACAATTCTTTCCGATCATTACACTTTTGCGGAGCAAGTTGGAAATGACAATGGGAAGCCTATTCGTGTCAGGGTACAACGGCAAATATTAAAAAATATATTATTATATATATATTTTTTTTTGAAAATTTGACTTGTTTTAAGTAACAATTTATATACACGTTGATTTGCAGCTTTATGGAAGGAAAAATCTCCTTAATAAACATGACGCCAGAGTGAAGACTTTCTTAAACAACGCCATTTCCGTTATACCATTTTTTAGAGACTTTTACGGAGACCATGACAGTCTTGTTAAAATGGACTTTGTTGAAACTCAGCAGAATTCGGATAATCCTTCATATTCTTGGTTTGTGTTTACATTCTAAATTGCAATGCTTATTACGCTTTGTAATTATAATTAATTAATTAAATATAGGGGAATAGCTACAAATGTTAAGCCACCACAGGAAAACTGGAAGCTACAAGCAGGTTTCGACGCAGTGGCTAACAAAAAGCTGGAACTAGGTCTGGGAAAAAATAAATATTTTATGAATGTTTTTTAAAGATATTATAAACAAATCGTTTTTTTTTTGTATTCCAGCACAAAATCTTGCAAGAATTTGGCTGGGAGAAATAAAACGGCCAGTAGACTTAAACAAAGCCTTACAATCTTATCTAAGCGAACTGGCAATAAAGTCTTTGGAAAACGAAAACGAAGGAAAGTGGGCAGATTATGAATTAATAATTGGGTTGGAACGAAGTGTTGCTCATTTCCCATCAGTTGGAATTGGAAGTAATCCTTATCGTGTAAGGAGACTCCGTGGAGTACTCAAAATGTATGAAGATTTTTTCACCCCGGAAATAGTAACAACCGCAGTGAAAACCTATACTATGAAATTATGGAAATGTAATATAAATGGGAATATGGACAAGTTTTTGGAATATCTTCACGAAGCTGCTGGAAATAACAGGAAGTTGTCAAGCCCTTCAGAAATGGGATCAATGTTTGGTGATGGGGTGTACCCTATTGTTAAATTGGAAACTTTAAATTCGTCTCACGTTGCCCTGTCACAAGAAAAATTTGTTGTTGAAAACAACTCTTCAAAAATTAAGACAGGCGTTTTCCACGTTCCAGTTAAAATATTAAAGGAAACGGAAGCGGGCGTGTTTTCTACTGTAAATGTTTGGCTGGGACCAAATCAACCGGTGATTTTGGAGCATGATGGGACAAGGCTGATTATGGTCGATCCGAATGCCACAGGCGTGTATCGTGTGCAACTTGATAAAAACACTCTTGATAATATTCATAAGCAGCTTAAAATAAATCCAAAGATTTTTAATCCAATGTATAGAAAAATGTTGTTGGATGACTACGTGGATTTTTATAAGAATAGTAAGGATTATAATCCATAAAGGAAAATATACATAGGCATTAGTATTTTTTGTGAATCTCAAAATCTTCTTTTTTTAACTTTTAGAATATGTGAGACTTCCGGCTGTACTTAATCTCACTCGGTATATGGATAAGGAAGTGGAGTTTCGTGTGTGGGAAACATTTTCATTTAACCTTTTTCCAATTTATGATAGAGTGGAACAATACCCGGAGAAAGTTCTGTTTCAGGTAAGGATAACACTAAACAACTTCCGGTTTTAAATAGATTATATAAATAATAGAGTTTTATGTTTGTAATTTGGTAGAAATATGTTGCAAAACTGATCGAGCCCCACCTCAACTGGAATCATGGAGATAAACAACTACATTTGCAAGCTAATCAACTTATTCTAACTCAAAAACAATCATTGGATACAAAAATTACAAGGTGGTTTGATTTATGGCGATGGGCTTGCTCAACGCCTACTCGTGTGTGTGAGCAATATGTAAGGAGCCTGTTGGAAAGGTGGAAGGATGACCCAAGTCAGAATCCTTTTAAAGCGGAAGCTGAAAACAAATTGTATACGACTAACATAATATATGACGGTTAATACAGAATTATACAATTATGTGATTTATAAGTATTCTTTTTGCAAATTAGTTTTCGGTACAGAAAAGCACACGATGCCGTCAAATGTAAACTAATCCAAGTTGGGGGCGAAGATGCGGTGCAATTCGCAATGGATATTTATGAAGATGAATGGGATACTTCGCTATTGCAGTCTTTGGGATGTTCAACAGATTCATCGCTTATTTTAGAGTAAAATCCCAGAAAAATGTATACAAGCAGAATATAAATGTAATTAATTAATTTTAATAAACCTACTCATTTTTTAGATTGTTCAACAAAAGTTTAGTAGACTCCAACTGGCACAACTCTCAAGATGGGTTTAAAGTCCTTCTGGGCTTGGTTTTCAATAGTCCTATTGTCAAATCAAGGTTTTTGGACTTTATGTCGGTAAATAGCACATGGTTTTTTGACAAGTTGATTCAGCAAGATAAAGATACTCGTCATAGGAACAGTTTAAGTCAAGACTTTGCCAATTTTGCAGCTGCCAACTCGAAACAAGTAAAGTTGTACTACAATCATAAATGAAATGTTTATGAAAGTTTCTAATTATATATTTGTTGTTTAGATACTTCCGCTTATATCAGAATATGTGGAAAGGGAAAACGAAAAAAATCCACCTTGTCCTGAACCCACCTATGGAAATTCAGCTTCCTCTTATGGATTTGCTGCTCCCCCAGCGCCAATTGTTCCTCCAAGGGCTCCCATTGGAATTGCACCTACTCCCACTCGACGTGCCCGTGCTACCGTTGAATATGGATATGGACCCCAAACTGACTATGATCCTCCAGGAATTGAAGCTCCTTCTGGAATTGCACCTACTCCCATTCGAATTGCAGATCTTCCAATTAAAGGTGGATATGATACTCCAGGATTTGATGCTTCCATTCAAAATTTCCCCACTCCCATTAAAATTGCAGATCTTCCCAAAAACGGTGGATATGGACCCCCAACTAACTATGCCCCTCCAGGAATTGAAGCTCCTCCTGGAATTGACGGTCCTATCATGTCAGACCAGAAAAAATGTTGTAGCTTTCCAACATGTGAAAGTAAAGGGGAATGGTTTCAATATCCATTGAAACTAATTAATGAAACCATAAGTTGGATGGAGGAAAACGGCAAAGACCTCTCAACGTGGCTCAACATGCAACAACTCTAGTTTTTTTATTACAACTTTTAATATTTTTTATGTGTATTGAAACGTACCTAATAATTGTAACAATCATTAATATTTGTGTTATAAAATAATAGTTGTTTTGGCTCAATAAAACAAGCAGAATTATAGTATCCCCTAATAGCTCAAATCAACTGGAGTACTATCGGCTACATACTTATTTTGGGGTAAATGTAATTGTGCTAGATAATATAAGTATAACAAAGTTTTTTACTTTTGTTTTGCACTATCACAATGTATACCAAAAATAACCCCCTGAAAATTATGTCATTACTAATACTAAATTTTTAGTATAAATGAAATAATATGTAATTATCCCAACAAAACTACTTGAAAATTTGGAGTTTAATAACAACAACCAAAACCAGCATGAAAACTAATTATGCACGTAAATTAGCATAAGTGAGCCAAAAGCCAAACTTATTTTCCCTACGCCTCTCCCAATAATTGGGGTTATTATAGTTTTTTAAAGGCCTCATCAGCATATGCCAGAGAAAGTAACTTTGAGGATAGAAACTTTATATAGAATTTATGTTTTTTGAAGAAAATTTAACTTTCTTTTCAAAGAATCCATACAGTTTCTTGATTTCCTTCATTTAAATTCTGGCTTGGAGACTAACAAATAGCATGCTTACCTAACAGAAAATAATTCATTGTGTGTTATACTCTCATAATAATTTTTTTACTAACAATCATGTTCGCCATCCTTTTCTTAATTCTTTTTACTCTTACAAAGTCATCCTGTATGAACCTAGGCACCAACGTGCAAGCCCTTTTAAACCTATTTACCAACTGCCACTTAAAATTCATTCTGTTCTCCACGCCCTTCCTTAAAGACACTGACTTTCTCTCGGTGAAAGCTGTCATGGACTTTTATTCAGGCAGTGCCACCTTCTCCTTAGATAACACTGGCTTTATTATTAAAAGTTCAAGTCAACTCAAACTAAATCATTATCAAAACAGAAAATTCTCTTCTTGTTTTGTTCACGCTTATCTGGAACATCAGATCAGTATCGGTGGAACCCTTTATGACCTACTTCAGCGTAAAATGTACCAAGCTGAGAGTTTCGGTGAACTTCCAGATTACTTCCTGTTCTTCGACGACCATCCCAGATCAGATTTAGATAACCCAAGAAAACTGGAGTTTTACACAACCTTGCTCCCTCCAACGTTCATTAAAGGACCTGCTTTTACTATTGAGAGGTTAACCACTGTTGCTATGATCTGTGTACCCTGCAAATCACCCATTAACCCTTTACCTGTGGCAATACTCAATCAAGCTACCCCCACTAAAATTTACAATTTGTGGATGAAACTACATTCCAATTTAAACCGAGTATTTATCAAGACGGACTTGGACCCGTTACGAATCACCATGAAGGTTCCAAACAACTGCGACATTTCCCGGATGCACCTAACATCCTCTTCAGTATTTCCAACGGTAGCAACCTGCATTCACATTATATTAAGCCAGAAGCTAAACTACACCTACAATCCTTACCCCTCTTCCCCAACCCCCCACGGAGAAGTGAAGACAACTGTGTTTATCTCTCACATAAACAATAATATATACACTACTAAAAAACTCCAGAAATGGGAATGGATTCCACACGCCATGTCATTTAAACAGTGGTCATTTATCATAGTCCAAAAATATCCTCCAAGATTTCTCGCCACTTTAATGCAACCGTTTGATAAACTAACATGGGTTTTATTGCTTATCAGCAATGTGCTTGTGCTATTTATTATATTGTTAACCGCCTTTGTCATGAACGGACATGTTGGGGATTGGATGGGAACCCTGGTGTCTATAATTGGATGTAACTTGGACCAATCCTTGTTACCCAATGTATTTATCAAAAAGTCATGGATTGTAAAGTGCTTCATAATTTTATGGACGATTATGCACATAATTACAACAAATGCGTACAAAGGCCAAGTTTTTTCCGTATTGACCAAAACCATTGAGCCAACCTGGCCAAAAAGCTTAAGTGAATTGGTGAAAGCGTCATACTTTTTGGTGACGTTGTCCTACTTCAATCGTCCCTATGACACCAAACCGTATTCCATTTTACAAGATTTGGTCCTTCAAGAGATCCTTTCTGAAGGGCAGCCTGGATTTGAATATTACCAATTAAATCAGTCCCTCCATTTTTACACTCAGTTCAGAGACCAACTAGTAGTTGACATGGTAACCAATAAACAACCAACAAGGGTTGCTATAGTGGATCAAACTGAATTAACCGAGATGTTAAAACTTGGTTTGAAAATTTTTAATAAAAATTATTTTGTCAGTGATTCTGTAATAATTGGTGCTTACGTGCAACGACAACCGATAAGTCTATCAAGAAATTATGTCTATTTCTTGTTTTCCAATGGAATTGCACAATTATACGAGGCAGGCTTGTATACCAGGTGGAAGGACTATTTTGACATGCTCACCACACGCTCCTTTCTCCTTACTGTAAAGAATAGTTTGGCTGTCTTATATAATATTTCTAATGCTGAAAATATTAAGGAGACTTGGTGGCACCATTATATTCAATCAGCTAAAAGGAAAATAGATGTGGTCAAACAAGTGGAAGTGATACCGCTTTCATGTGCGGTGTTTCTAGAGTTGTTTTGTGTCCTTGGGATTTTGCTTGGTTTGACTGTAATAATATTTTCTTGTGAAGTTTGCTTGAAATGTTTTGTTGACAGGTGTCTACATGAAAGCTAAGAGTTGATTAACATTTTTATTTGGAGTTTACTCCAAGATAAGCAATGAATGAGTTACACATTTTAGAAAACGCAAAAGAGAAATAAATAAATCTGTAATGCAACCCCTACTAAGTCATTTTCTCCAACATCAACAATTTACATTTTATTTTGTTCAAAGGATCAATTAAATATTGTGTAAATCAATTAAAAAAATTTGACATTTAATTTTACTCTTTTTATGAACGATTCCGTTCGGAATCCAGATTCTTTTGGTGAAATGAGTTTACTTCCATCCTTGATTATGTATACGCGTCGCATAACATTGTAGGGTCTTAGAGCTAAGCTAATTCATTGCGTAAACTATAAGCCAATTATTATATTTACTGGAATTGGGTTTCTCTGGCAGTATGATCATTTTCTTAACCGACCATTCAATTTGCATTTAGTGCATTTATAGTTTAAGACTCGCGTAATAGAAATGCATTAACGTTCGTACAAAAATAGAAATGACAAGGCAACCGCTTGAAACCAATCATGTTAAATTACTTCCATAGTGCTACACAGATATAATAGTTTCCCAGGATCTGCATTGCATTAAGCACCGTGATTGGAGTGACTGGACAAGGTCCCAATTTCACAGATACCAGTTTAAGCGTTCTAACCACCATTTTTAATTCTCTCCGTCGCTGAGTCGGAAATCTGAGGTAGTAATTTAACGCCATTAAAAATTCTTCTGATGCTGGGGCAACCCGAGATATAAACTTATACCCTCTGTAAATCATGTACATTGATGCAAGGCTGTCTTTAATGTAGAACCTGTTTTATATGAAACGTTAATTTAAATTCTCTAATTATTTTTAATAATGCTCAAACACTGTTTTATATGACACCAACTCATTATACCGTGTACTAATCAGCATTAGCTTTGTATAGTCACAAATTAGTTCATCCATTGTATACATGCTTCTTTCATTTTTGCATAGTTTGTATATGGCATCCGTCATTCTAGTTATGAAATTCGAGAACACAACAGCTTCAAATGTAAAAAGCCCGTTGCAACTTATCAGTAGATTCCAGGCGTGGATTAAAAATAGAAATTCATGAGCTCCAAACATGACAAATAGTATAAAATCCTCGGATTCCATAAAAGCGTAGGTAAATGCACAATATTTTGGATCAGCATTGTATTGGATTAGTAAGCAGCAGCTGCCTATGAAAAAAATGGCCCTGACAGAATTTGAAAGAAGTAATTATTAATTATCTATAACAATTCATATTAAATTGTTATTTGAAGTTAAGTATTGGACATACATGTGGATCCAAACAGTAAAACGGTGATGCCTATTGACTATCCTATGTAGATCATCCGGAGAACCCAATTTCGCAAAAATATTCTCCTGAACACTCCAAAAACTGTGTATTATTTCTGTATTTAAAAATACTAATATAAATTTATATATGCTTCAGGTAATTAAATTTGCATGTATAATTAGAAAAGCCTTACCATACAAAGGATACTTAAATAACCAAATGGCGTATGCATTCACTTGAATTCCAAAAATTAGTAGGTACATGGAAATCGCCATTTTATCCAGAAAATCAAGAGTGCTGAATTGAGTGTGCAGAAGATACAGTAGATAAATAACTTTAGTTAGGGTATTTGCAACAGTGAAATAATAGCAGAATTGAGCTACACATGAACTTAATTGTATTAAGTAGCCTCCACCCTTGTTTTGAGAGATAACATGTCGAGATACCGCAGTGTAGCCTAAATTGTTGAAAATTGAGCGTTGATAATTTGAAAAATCTATGATGTGGATGTTAGCTGCCATTACGAATGACAACTTCAATTTAAAAGAAGTATTTTGCAAACAAACCAAAAAAGTTGATGAGTAAAATGTACTGAATCAAAATGTTTGCAAACAACACTCATAATATGGAATGTTGCAATGTGAAAATTGTATATAATGGCTTTGCTTGAAGGAATCCGATAATTTCTGGTTTAATTCTCATGTTTGTTAAATAAGCATTTTGCTAAAAGAATACCCGTAGGAGGGATGTTGGCGTGTAGAAAAATACTTTCTCTCATTGATAATCGCCATTTCTTTCTCCAAGTTAAAAACTGGTCATTTGAGTTTGTGACAGAAGTAGTTTCTGGTGTACGTATGTATTATTGACTAGATAAGATGGAACAGAAAATGGTGTAATTACAAAATCCACGTCTGATTGACTTAGAAAGACATTAAAGTCCCTTAAGTAGGTAGGTTGGTAGGACAAAGTTGGTTGTTAGAGATGTGTTAAAAAGTCATAAGTGAATGTCTGATGTAATATTTCGTTTACCCAAAACCCTAGCTGAGCAATTTTTGCTGCATAAAAATTCCATTTGGAAGAAAGCGTTCAAAAAGGCGAGGTTGAAAATTTCGTCGAATAAAGTTTAATAAAACACCTTGATTTTTTATTATATTATGAAATGTTACAAAGTCAAATAGTTCATTATTGTTTAAAGGGAAGGGTGAGTTCAAATTCTGTTTAAAACTATTTATCTATAAGTAAATTACCGGATGTCCCTAAATTATCAGAGTTTGGCTTACGTAGCTTTTAGGATAACTCAGGAGAAAGTTTGATATTAGCGTGCAAAGTTATACCGTGTACATGAATCAATAACTTGGTTTCATTATGTAACAAAACTTAAATTTTCAACTTTTTTCTGTTATAAAACAGAAAATGAGGGTAATTTCCTTGTATACTCATGGATTATTCACCATAGCACATAAGATGTGAGATTTGTTACAGTTAAATTAGTAATGAAACAATCGATCGTGTATAAATAATCAAATCGAAAGTAGAAAATCATGTAAAAAAGTCATACATTGAATGGACGTAGTTCCAGAGAATTATTGTAACGGGAGATTTACTAATGAAACTGGATTACATAGTGTAATTGGTTTTCCCGGTTTTCAGCCTCTTATACAATTTATTATACTAAAATAGTAATAATCCATAAAAACCCATAAAATGTATTGATTTTTGTATTTACAAACACCTTAATCGAAAGTTCTGTTTATTTTGCGCTACGAGTGATAGTAACAAATATTTTGTACCACCAAAACATCTAATGGGAATATTTTTATGTTACAAAATAAAAAGTTCGATATATGGTATTTTTTGATGGTCTTACGTACGTATAAGGTATATTTGGATGGTCCAATGTAAAATATATATGTAAATGGCATATTTGGATGATTATATGAAGAAAAATATGTAAATGTTGTATTTTGATGGTTATGTGAAGAAAAATATGTAAATACTATGTTTTTAAAATCAACTGTGAAAAAATATGTGGGTAAATATGTGCATCTGCTTTCGCTGCTTCGTATAGTATAACGTCTTACGTCAACTGGTTTACTACATAATGCGGATACTAAGGTTGAGTGATAAATTTGCACGATAAGTTGCATGATAAGAACCTGCTACTGAATAAATGAGCATATGCATATGTCAAGGTAGGCTGATTCAATTTAAGTCAGATCAGTTTATTCCACATCCATTCCCCACGGGTTAAGGCATATAGGTGCTATCACTTAGTTATGTTTTGTACGAATACCATGGATTATCAGTATTGTCATAAACCATATGTGTTATCAAAGATAGGTCATGGTGTAAAATAATCTCCTTATGATGCACCTGATTGATAAGAATGACAAAAGGTATCAGACTATTATTTTTGTTGTGTTATTGAGTAACCTAGCCCTAGTTTATAATATATAGGTCAGTAGACCGTGCTGTGCCATCACACTGCCAATGTTATGAATTAGCGATATATTTTTATCACAAGCATACTCAATCAAACGCTGCATTCCATACTGGATCTTACATGCATAAGGCTTTGTTTCATTGTGACTTGACTAGCTAACAGACAGACTACTTTTTAAAAACTACTTAATAAGATGGGATTTAAAATATTACTTACTTTAAAAATAGCTATATGGCTTTGCCTTCCTATGCAGAGTGTAAGTGGATCACGCCAAAAAGTAATATTCTTCAGCGGAATAGATTGCAAAGGTAAAAATGAAACCATTTCCGTGTCTGCAGACGAATCAGCCTTGAACAGGACATTGGCTATCAGTGCGGAATCTGTGAAGGTGTTTGGACTGTAAGATTTCAAACAAAAAGCGTTGGTATGATATACCTCTTAAAATAATAATAAAAAATTTGTTGCAGTTGGAGAATCACCTACAGCCGTGATTATGGTGGCCCGAAAACATCAACCTATGCTGGGGATCCACCACAAGGAAAATGTTACAATACAAAATATACAATTGGGATTTCACATTTTTCTAAAATTGAAATGTTTGGGCCATCGGAAATGACTACAACTTATTTTGCTGTGTACACTGACTTTTTCCAAGGAGACAAGTTTGTAACGTGGAAACCAGAAGCTCAGATGCCCCCATGGTTTTCTTCATCTAGTTGGACGTATATGCTTTTCAGTAACACCACATGGGTTGCCTTTTCTGAGCCTAATTTAAAGGGGTCGTGGTTTTGCATGAGTAACAAAGAGAATGGATACTATGCTCCTTATGACGGCTTTTCTTATGGTACTGCACATGAAAAGATTGCATCCGTTTCACCAGACACCGGAGGTAAATGTGCTGGATGTGGTAAAGAGTGCTGGGGGATGCAATTATCGAGTGGGGCGATTAAAACAAGCTTTCGGTTTAGCATTATTGCAAGTACCTTTTTCACTTTCTTAATATGTAATAGTCAAGGGTGATAAATTATCTATGGAACTAGAAAAATGAACAGTTTTTAAACAGATTACGTATTTGTAGAGGAAAATACAATTTGTAATTAATTTCCATATGACCAAATATGTTTGAAAACTAAAAACTGTGTAGCTAAAAAATTACTTAAAGTTCATTTATTTTTTTTGGAAAAAGGATTAAAAACATGTGATTAAGAGGAAAATATTATACAAATAAACAATTCAATTCTTCAAGAAAAGGACTTCTTCTAAATTATTTCTACGCCTGGAATGGCACTTTGTTACACAGTACATCTTCCCATGTCAGGAGGTGACCCTTCAGGACAGCAAATCCCATCCATATCCTGACTAACTCCTCCAGGACAACAGAGACCTGCCTTATTGGTATCCATGCAAGTAACACTGGTATTAGAGTACTTCCCTTTTTCACAGCAATCCCCTTGACTATCTGGGCCCCACTTTCCATCCCAGCAATTACCCTCCTTGTTTGGATTAACCTCTCCAGGACAACACATATTGGTATTGTTTGGTTTCACTCCTACTGGACAACAACAGCAGTATCCCGTGTTGGATGGAGGAACTCCCTAACCCCCTCCAACACATACACCATTCTTGTCAGGTACCTCCTCCACAACATTCCGTTAGGGTTCGAGCACATGTTCCATTGGGACAGCGGTAGTTCCAATTTTGACAGCAGGTTCCATTTCCAATCTTATTGCAGTTATCTACAAGGCTACACTGTCCCAAACAATCCTGTTGTGTTGGAAGGCATACATACATTGAAAAGGTTAGTTTAAAGCCAAGACCACAGCTATTACCAACACCATTCAGATTCTCAACTTTCTTCATATTCACGCTCCTTCCTAAACACAACGAGTGAATCAAATGTCCCCGATTCGCATACAAAGGTCAAACCCTTGGTTTTTTTGGGACTTTTTTTTTGGCTCAAGTTCTTATAAACAGATGCTAAAGGTATGTTAAATTTCAAAAATGGGTGGAAGTGCATAAAATGCATCTAATGGATATACGTGACGTAAACATAAGGGTATTTATTAAGATTTTAGTTTATTAGGAGAATTTTATTGCATAAATTAATTACTTAAATACATTTTCAACAAAAATTTTGTATATTAATATTACATTAATTTACTAACATAAAACTAAAAATTTCTAACAAATACTAACAGACACACATCTCATTGTCAGTTGTTTATACCACATGACAAATTCGAGATATTCCAAAATATTTTTAGGAATGCAAGTCACTTGCAACTTTTCTTCTTCTTCAGATGTTGTTGAAGATAATCCTTGATAGCAAACGCCATTCCATACATTTGGCAGATCCACGGTTTGTGGTCACTATGTGTCAACTTGTGTCTGTCAAGCTTGGCCTTAATGGTAAAAGTCTTTTCGCAAATATGGCATAAGTACGGCCTTGGTCCCAAGTGAGTTACCTTATGCCGTGTTAGTTGACCAACAAATGGAAAACTCTGGTTGCAAATGTCACAGCGAAACAGCTCCTTTCCTCCATCGTGCCTTTTCATGTGCTGATTGAGTTCCTGCTTCCCGGCCAACCTTGATGGCTCAATGAAATCTTTCCCACAGTATTTGCATACTTGCTGACTACACCACGAAAACACACAAATAGCCATAATTAAAAATATCTTAAGAGAAATATTGTTGTAGCATTTTTTTTTGCTAAAAGATTACCTTTGAATTCCTTTATGACTATTCGCATGTAAATCTCGATCTCTCTCTAGTCTAAATTCTTTCCCGCAAAATTTGAATATGAAAGGGGTTTCTCCAATGTGAGCTCTCGTATGATAATTCCAGCCTGCCATATCAGCAAATCCTCTAGGACTACAGAGAGAAAACACACTTTGAGTGACCGCCTAAAACTTTTTTG
>JAHZNG010000167.1:0-10748 GCA_027744375.1 Orchesellides sinensis
GTACACATTTCCCTAGATGATTGGCTTGATGACAACCTACGTGATTGTCTTGCTACAGTTTAATGGAAATTACGACAATATTCCAGAGTGGGTTGATAGATGGAAAAATATCTATAATTTTACTGGATAATTTCCTAGTGATCTACTATTAGGATAAGAATATGATTGTATTTTATAAGATCTATAGACTTGAATGTTTACTTTAAAATAATAATGATAACGAAATAATATTTGTTCGTTACACGTAGCACACTTGCATAGATTGTAGGTAGACAGTAGGCAAAATAATAAATTAGAAACAAATTGCTTTTACTAACTCCACCCAGAACCTTTCGGAAAAAGTTAATTCATATACTTGTTGACTCTTGTGTATAGTAAATAAATATGCTAGCAGTTACCCACTCGGAAATTAATTTGAAGTAAAGTAATTCAATGAATCGTTTGTTTAAGTTTATACATGTCAACTAACAACAGTTTGTTGGAAATTCGTAGAGTTGATTGATTATTTTGTAGCAAAACCTTAAAGCATACCGAGTTCTTTTCACGTACTAGATAACGTGCAAAATCTTAGACTATCGAACTGTTATGGAGTTTAATATACAGCAATATCTTACTCCTTCAAAAATTAAGCCAATAAATGACCCTGAAGGTTGTACTTTTAATTCCGTTCTAGAATCAAAACTCAGATCAACTTTGCAATCTATTTCCCGTCTACCAATATTCTTAGGACACCTTGGTGGTTTCATAACATTCTCTCTAAATCAAAACAACGAACTTAGTTTTTGGCATTTTAAAATTTCCATTCATAGCCTTCTTTCTACATACTGTTTTTGAAGCAACTAACCTCACATTTTATCTTTGGAGAGGATGGTCATCTAATAACGGAGCGCAACTTTTTTTTGCCGAGAAGACAATTTCAGATTACTACACGAATTCCCTCCTTGTCACAGTTTCTGCGATAACCCATTATCTCTTCCGATTTTCTTTAATTTGGCAACGAAAGCGACTTGAAAGCTTTCAAGCTGTATTGAACACCACACTTTCCGAGCAGGTCATTGAAACATCCTACAGCTTCAATTTAATTACGACTAGATTGGGAAATCTAAAGTCAGAATTGAAAAACAGATGCGTATTTGTAATAGTTATGGGAGTAATTCAGCTCCTGTCATTTGTTCCTCCAATTATGCATTTTACCCCTTCCTTTCCATTTCCTGATAAAGTTGTATTTCCGATGACTGCGCTGTATGCTTCTGGAATGCTCCTAATTTTTGCAGTTCTTTGTTTATGGTTTGTTGCATACATTCGCGTTTTTTCAATCGGATATCAGGTTATAGCAAATCAGAGTATTACGCTTTGTAAAGAACCTTTAATGGATAAGGCAATCGTTACAAAATTAATCTCGCGGAAGGAAAAAATGGACCAGATTGTAGCCGAGTTTAACTCACTCTTTCAAGTTCCATTAACTGCGTGGATGCTAATAAACGGTGTGACCACGACCCAGCAATTTTATGTAGTTCTTAGTTGGATTCGGGTGGGTTTCTGGGACATATTGGGTGCACTGGCTTGTTTATCGTCTGTCACCTTAGTATCCTTCGTGTTTATACATTCTCTGCAATTGTGGATCAGATTTTACTCAAAAAGTAAGCGTTTGAAAGTTAATTAGCATAAAATATACGATGTAACTTACTTTCTTTCCATTTATCAAAGGCAACATCGAGCATTGAAGTTCTTTGCAGGAGGTTAAATGAGGTTGTAGAAGGAGCAGACAAAACTACAAAGACTATGGTTTGCTAACTAATATGGTAGTTGTGTGATTTTTAAGTATAACTAATTTTATTGTATTTAACTAAGTTGTTATTGTCTAGATTGTAATGATGCATAACAAGCTACAGTCCAGTCCTCCCACAATATCGCCAGGTTCATTTTTTAATCTGAACCGGAAGACTTTGACAACGGTAAAATTCCTATTTTAAATCTAAATTATGTACTTCTCAGTAGATACTGCTCGTTTCCACTTAACCAATTTTGGAAGAAAGGAATTAAATATAATGAAAACGAAATTATTATTATTCAAACATTTAGATGGCTGGCCTTATCACAACTTACCTAATTGTGTTACTACAATTTCGAAGTTCCAACAAAGAAGGCGAATAAAGGCTTGAGCTTGAATAATGGAAATGGAAATGTAGTCCCATAAATAAGAAAAATACTATCAAGCCTTTATAACAATAACTGGCAATATTTGTGTGATTTCTATCAGTTTATAAATGACCATTTCTGTTAAATGCAATCATAAATCTTAATTTTTTGAAACTACATTGAAATGCAGCATTCTCCACCGTCTGCGTCTCCCTTTACTGTATTATTGTGTTTTAATGTTTACCTATCTATCTATACTACATAACAAAGAAGCTAATTATACCTACATATGGTTAGGGTACTAATACGATTGCACCGGGATTTTGAGCTATGTCGAAGTTTACATTTGCATACAAGCTTAATTGCTTGGATCGCTATTTCAAGCCATTTTTACCTTTCTGTCGTTAGTAGAAATTCGGAAATCTTATCAGTCAAGAACGTTAGTTAATTCCGAATATAGTAACCCTACAACATTTCCATCCATTCGTATTGAAATTGCGATAATGAAAATATTTTTTTGCTAAAAATATATGTCTTTTGCTTGGTATTTTTAAAAAATCAATACGGCTGTATTTTTCTGTGTGATGATGCATGGCATGAACACTGTCTTGCTTGTTGACTTATTGCTACCTGCTAACAACTCCTACTTACAAATCGTATACTCGCAGGGTTAAATCTATCGCCATAATATTAACCTTTACACTGCAGTTGGTTGCACGAACTATTTAAAACCACTTGTTAT
Source organism: Orchesellides sinensis (assembly GCA_027744375.1). NCBI lineage: Eukaryota > Metazoa > Arthropoda > Collembola > Entomobryomorpha > Orchesellidae > Orchesellides > Orchesellides sinensis. Next base: position 2,882 of record JAHZNG010000167.1, read on the forward strand.
CGTTTTAAGTAAAAAGAAGCATAAAATTAGAGAATCCCTAATGACCCTTTGGATTTCTACGTAGTGGTGTTTAAGCAAGCATGACCTGTGTCACGGATCTTGACAGCGCAACCCAACCCTCCTCTCGTTAAACGATATTATGTAAAACAATTAATTTCCTAACAGAAAGCATAATAATATCTTCACTACAAGATTATACAAAGAATGGCATTTATCAGAGTTAGATAACCAAAATCTATTGCATCGCTTTGCTACGGACGTGTTCAAACTAAATATAGTGTACACTCGTTTCAATTCCCAAGTATGATGCATTCGTATAGTATTATTGATGTTGGTCATTACTAGAACAATTTAACATTTTCAAGGCTATATAAATACTATGCTTACATAATATGTTATTTTGCATATCCATTTAAATGGTCTCAGTTCAAGTTTAATTTAGCGATTTAGGATGTAAAATGGATACAAATACAACGATGTAATAAAAGGTACATATGTATTACAATAACGAAAGGTTAATTATTACATAAGACATATACAAAAGGAAATGCAACTGTGTGTGAATGATAATCTCTCCCTCCAAAAAGTATTCGTTAATCGTTACCCTTAATGGTTAACTGAGGGTGCACCACTCATGTTACATCAAACGTAACGGATAAATTGATGTGAGCAGTTAACATGGTGTTGGGGTGTATCTTTACAAGTGCCGATTTGTTATTTAATGTGGATGACTGCGCAAAGATGTTTATTATTGTAACTTATGTATGTATAAATTGACAACAATTCCTGCGGTCTGCGGTTTAGGGGTTCGTTGCTATATTCCAGTACTAATAAAGTCAATGGCAAAACATGTTAAAATAAGCACTCATCAGCGCATCAAACCTCACTATGAGCCAAAATCCTTTAAAATGATGGTCATTTTGGGTACCTATTTGTTATTGTTTTTTATCAGTAGTAATATTGACTGACATTGTTAACTATTGATTGAGATGGTACATCCAAACACGATTTGGTGTCTGTCAAACAAAGAGAAGATATAACTGACCTACAGCTTACAGTATTTGCAGGGGTATATAACGGCCAATTTTACTACCCACCAACATCAGTCAACAAATCGTTTACTTAAATTCATCTCTTTAACTTCTCATTTCTTTCCTTCTTTCTGCTGCCAAAGCACCTTTTCAAAACCACTAGTCAAGATGTACAAGAGCATTGTAAGTAAAAATATCGGACATTAAAAACCAAAATTTCTTGAAAACAACATTGTTCGTTTTAACTGTGACGATAATTTTATTTGTTGTTGTTTCAGGCTGTCGTTGCCCTCTTCGTCCTCGTCGCTGTTGCCCAAGCTAGCCTTTTCGTTGGTCTTGGCGGTGTCTCCCACACCCAAAGAATTCAGAGCCACATCCCAGTTGGAGTTGTTGGGTATGGAGTTCCACTTCTTGGCAAAGGAATCGGTCTCGGATATGGAGTAGGTTTGGGACACGGAATTGGACATTTGGGTGGCGTTGGACATCTTGGTGGAATTGGTCATCATGGTCTCATCGGAGGTGGAATCATTGGTTAAATCAGCCATATTATTTTACCTTGTTTTTAGCAGCATTGACTAGTATATTTGTTAAAATTATCGGCCAATCGTCAGTATCATTCTAAATTAGAAACAAAACGCATGGCTAAATTGTTGAGGATCCTTATCCTCCATTTTAATCAGATTTCAATTAGATTTTGAATCCGGAAAAAATTATACTTATTTTTATCGAACGTCAAAAAATTAATATATCTCACGACAGTTTTAAAATAAAACGACCATTCTGCGCTATTCTTTTTTCAAATTTGTGTTGTTTAATTTTTCCATCTTTAAAACTAAAGCACACATTTAATTGTTCCCTCTCAAATGAATAATTTCGTCGGCATACATTCTAGACGTTGCAAATATCCTCATTTTTTATTGCTGATGGATGCGAAACATTTATTAGATGTACTGTATTTAAAAGGTGGCAATCCTATTTTACATGCCACAAAAAATCGTCAAAACCACAGAAAGAATACTGCCAACATCCATTCGTAAAGTAGCCCTAGTTGTAACTTTGGCTAAACCATTCATGCAAAATATGGTGTCCAATGGCTTATACAGTCTAAAAGGTCACAAAAATAACTTTTTGGATGAGTGATAACATAATGATAAGTGAATAGGCTGGTGCAAATGTCTGTTCATCGTTTATATTTGCCTAATACAAAACTATTGATTGAAATCCTCCGTCACCTGCGACAGTTCCGTTAAGAAACGAATAAGCATGACAAACTGCGAGCCACCATGGGAAAATATTGATACCATTGAATTTAATGATTGATGAAAACAATAAAACGGTAGAATGAGCATACATCTGGAAATATATTTTCTTTAGAAACGAAAGTGCTAAATGCAGGTACCGGAAGGAAATGCCAAATGATCAAGTAATTCACCATCCCATTTGGCATAAGCTAATACAAAGAATCTTGTAGTAACTTGATATCCAGATACATACGTTGTTGTAACCGACAGATACGTAGCTGGTACGTCTGTTGTTTGTTGAAACTGGTATGGTCACAGTCAGGTAAAACTACTCCTACTTAAAATTTTAATAAAAAGAAGTTACTGTGATTTTCAGACTCCTTAAAGGCTTAGACAGGACATGCGATTAATTAAAAGTAAATTACTTACAATCTCGATTGTGGTATGTAGATGCAAATAGTAACTGAGTGAGTGATTCCAATTTCCAATTCCACACGTCATCAGTGAGATTTTTTGTAGTAAAAGTACCTCACTCACTGCATTTGTAAATATGTATGTATGTATCTATGTATATTTATATATTTGTTTCCAATTAAATCTATTCCGTTGTTAAAATACGATACAGTTTACTTCCCACACCCTTTAACGCCCTATTCCAAGCAGTCTTCGCACAAAGTTATTAAACGCAGTTTCCTTTCATGTAAGACAAGTTCCGAGCAGTCGGAGTATTTTTAAAGGAAGACCACGGGAAGGAAGGGGCATGGGAAGTCCGCTTACCTGATTTTACATACTATTATTGTAGTAAAGTAGTCAGTGATGCTTGCCACTTACAATGCCTACAACTATTAACCTTTAGCTGCATCCGTACATGCGTCCCTCTGTGAGCTGTGATACATTGTAAAGCCAATTTATTTACCTAAAACAATTAATTATTTGTGACACGATACAATGCACAATATGCTCGACTGAACAGATCTTCACTGTTGCATGTATTTTTAACCCTATTTATGCAATTAAATACTATACCTGAAACTGTTAGTTTTAACTTATCATCATCTTAAATATAATACATCGGCTTTTGTGATCGCATTCCAGGATGAAGTCAATGTCAGCCATTATAGATTAGTTCATTAGCTCTTAGCGTGGAATCAAATCACATGAACACAATTATGCATAATCTATACACATATGCCAGACGTCTCAGGAAACCTAGCGATGATTTGATTATTACTAATCGCCAGCTACAAATTAATCATTGATACTCATAGATTGCACTTATTTTTCATATGCAAAGGAACATATTCCGACGAGATGGCACCTGCTAATACGCTCATGTATTGAGTCGAACCATTTTCTCAACATAAAGGGTGAACTTAAATAGCAAATGTCATAAAATCTACTTTAATGAATTTTTTTAGTATAAAAAGGCAAGTTTGGCTATTCGAAGTCATCAGTCATCTTTCCTCTTCACAACTTCAACCTTTCTTTCTTCTTTCTGTTCTAACAGCACCCTTTAGCCAAGATGCACAAGTCTCTTGTAAGTACAAATTCGTTTCTAAAAATATATTTAACGTGAAAAATTGCTAACATGATAAGAAATCTAACAAAACTGTTATTCTGTATTTCTTCAGGCTTTCGTTGCCCTCTTTGGAGTCATTGCGGCTTCTTCTGCCAGTTTCGTCGGCCTCGGTGGTCTTTCCCACACCCAAAGAATCCAGTCCCACGTCCCAATCGGCATCGGCGCCATCGGTCTTGGTAAAGGAATCGGATTAGGATACGGTGGTGTTGGCTTGGGTCTTGGAGGTTTGGGAGTTGGAGGAATTGGTCATCTTGGAGGACTAGGTCATGGTCTCGTTGGAGGAGTTGGCTTAGGACCATGGAATCGGACTCGGAGGCTTGGGAGTCGGACGTGTTGGTCTTGGTGGAATTGGAATTGCAGGTCACGGACTTGGATTAGGAGTTGGTCATTTAGGTGGTTTGGGAGTTGGTCGTCTTGGTCTTGGAGGAGTTGGAATAATTGGTTAAATAAATTTGACTAACAAACCCCACCATACCTATCATCACGAACCAAACTATAAAGCCACTGAATCATTGGCCATCTTTCAACTCCAAATTGGATATTGTTATAAAATTTTGAAAGAAAAATTCGGGAGGATCCTCTGCTCCGAATACGTTGTTAAATTAGATTCTCATTCCAAAGAAACTAAACTGTGATATTTGTTAATTGATTATTGTTAAACGTATTTTAAAATCAATGCGCATTCTCATAAAATTAATAAAAATTAATAATTGTGCAATTTAACAACTTGTGTAATTGCTCAAGCTATTTTTTATCACAAATTTCATTTTGTACAAGAAATCTCAGCACATTTAGTCAAAAATCAGTTTATAACTAAGTAGTGAATGTTGATTTACTTTTGTGAACCAGATGGATATGAGGAAAAAGGTTGTCACGGCGAACGGCGAACCATTGTCATGATATGTTTCTGTAATAGTTAACTGAAACGCCAGACTGGAAGGTTTGCTGACGTTGGAATGTCACATGGGCGAACGGCGAACCATTGTCATGATATGTTTCTGTAATAGTTAACTGAAACGCCAGACTGGAAGGTTTGCTGACGTTGGAATAGGAATTGATGTAGATATTGTGACCTTACGTCACACTTATTTGAAGCCGTAAAATATCACTTACATAAATATATAGTGTGCAGCAGATTTCACTTGTGCGTACAGTATTACTTGTCATACACTCCTTCAAGTTTGCTAGACAAACGCTTTAATTTTAATGATGTGATATGCAATTCTGATCTTAAGACTAACGCTCCTCTGCAAGTAAAAATAAACTAAATACCAGGTTATTTTATAATGTACTATTGCTTGAGTAATATTTACCTGTTACATTTGACTGCTTGTAACAACTCGCTTTATCAAGGTGTTGTTTAATTTAAATACATATTTACGTCTTCCAAATGTTAAACATGCCTGATTTGGATTATGACAGTCTAGTTGCTAGTTAGAATAGGAATCAAGACCGAGATCTCTCGGAATGAGTAAAATCTCTACTTACTCAAATTTGTCTAAAGTCTGGATTACATGTATTATGTACTAGCTAATTAATTGTAAAACAAAGAAATGAATATCCAAAGTTTACTTTACATGCTTTTTTAAAACCGACGTGCATCCACACACGCAAGTCCATGGTATAATAGTAATGGACCTAGATTCCCGGATAAACATTTTCTACGGGTGAAGATTATGGGTCCTGGCCAATGGTTCACTCGGCCTGGAATTTTAATTTATGCATACGTTTTCAGTTTCTTGCTAAAACAAATTTGTCTAAAGTCTGGATTACATGTATTATGTACTAGCTAATTAATTGTAAAACAAAGAAATGAATATCCAAAGTTTACTTTACATGCTTTTTTAAAACCTACGTGCATCTACACACACAAGTCCATGGTATAATGGTAATGAACCTAGATTCCCGGATGAACATTTTTTTTATTGATTGCATAGAAAGAATTTATGTGCATATATCTAGCTATATACATACATATGCATGCACATCTGCTTTGGTTTTGTACGCTTACAAATTGGTTATAAGATTGGATAATTTAAAAAAAACTTTTGGAATACTCGTCAATATGCCTCAAGGCGATTTTATTGTTTTTGTAAATACTAATTTTCAACAACAAATTACATTATAACAGATATTTAACAGCGTACGGAAGTAGTAATCCTCCAGTACTTTTTGCAACCTTTAGAAATTTCAGTAAATGCGAATACTAGCTGATTAGCTGCCAATCGATAAAGAACCTGAAGTATAGCAGGTTGTTTTTGAAGAATATGTAACAAATTTAACCAATGATCCCAGCACCAACGAGTCCAGCTGGAGCAATGAGACCACCCCCAAGTCCCAAGCCAAGACCGGTTCCGATACGTCCATTTCCGAGCCCGGCAACTCCCAAACCTCCAAGACCTAAGCCTCCGATTCCTCCGATACCAACAAGTCCATTTCCTACTCCCAATCCAAGCCCGAGTCCCTTTCCAACTACTGGAGCGCCAACAACTCCGATTGGAACATAGGATTGGATGCGCTGAGTTTGGGAGACGCCTCCAAGACCGATGAGGCTAGCATGAGCCACGGCGACGAGGGCGAAGAGGGCAACGACAGCCTTATTAAAAAAAAAGAATATAATATAAGTTTATTTACAAAGTTTTTATGTTTAATTTCTCGTGAATGTTTCCTATCAAATAATATAGTAAAATGAAACTTACAATGCTCTTGTACATCTTGAAGGATTTGTGGAAAGTTTGCTTTTAAAGCAGGAAAGAAAAAAGGAGAGAATAGAAGAAAATTGATTTAGATAGAGTCAATAATGAGCGAATGATAATTTTAGTCCGGTCGCAAAGCCTTTTTATACTAAATGGATGATATGATGATACTTGGTGGCTTCTTTTATTCATACATTATTGTATATTATAGTTTTTGTTGATTTAGGAGGGTATTGAAAATAAATTAATAGCAGCATCGGGTATGAATCACGTCTTGGTCGTGTGTCAGGTAATTATCATACGATATCTTTTAATATTTCACTTTGTTTTAGAATCACGTGATTACTATAGTTTGCTAGTGATCTTCTTTTTTACATTTTACGCTAATTCCTCTACTTTCAATAAGATTACAACAATAAAAACCTAAATCTGCTGCAATAATAACTCTTAATTTCAGCTTTATTCTAGATTATTCATAAGACAGTCATTTATTGATCACATGCAACAAATTAGCTTCAGAATGATAGTCGTAATTTTGGCTACTGATTCAGCAATAATTAATATGCTAAAGCCAAAGCATCTGAAATATCGCTTTAAGCTACAATTAAATCTTAAGACTGACCTTAGTCATTCATGCAAAGCTATGCAACGGCTGGCTCAACTGTATTCACGTATTTCTCACGAGGTCGACACATGCCGTTGTTGCATTATTACCACGTAAACTCATTTTGGGATAAACCTGACACTTGCAGACATTTTATCACGTCCTTTATTGTTGGTTCTATTAATGTCCATCATCATGTTAACATGGCTAGTTTAGTTTTATTATATAATTTAGTTATAATCATATTTGTTCTTGGGGGTACTTTTTTATAAGATTAAGTGCTCATAACGGTCATAATCTGGCCTATACATCACCAATATCAGCATGTACGACATTGTGGCCAGCAAGAGCTGTAAAGAGTATGTCATGTATTTGATAACATCCATCCATAAACAAGCAGTACTTTATTGTTTAAACCCAAAATAAAAAATGATTTTACCTGTGCAATCATACTCATAGAGTAAGTGTAGCAAAAGGCTTTCAATCCGACACATCTGTATTCTTCAATCTGAAACAAAATCAAGTTTCGTTTGTACTCCGACACCCTTTTAGAAACAAGGGGCGAGTTTATCAAATTAAAAATACACTGCATCTGTAAATTAATATATAGACGGTTAATTAATATAGAACTTTAATTTTTAAATCAATTAAGCTTTAAAATCCAAATTTTCTCTCTACAAAATCACAGAAATCACCTTTCTTCCAATATCAGCTGC